>JAURVB010009309.1:0-15675 GCA_033002965.1 Piper betle
GCATGTATTGGGTTTTATACACCACATCTTCTATATTTCACCCACCATGCTACTCTAGTGGCAAAATGAATAGTTAAGTTAGTGCCACAAATTTTAGAAACGTGTTCCATTACGAATACCCTCATACACTACACTACCTCAGGGTTTTAGGAGTATTAGTGCTGTCCAAATATATCTGTCCCGCTCACTCTCTTATTTGTGAAATCCATAAAATGCGCATACTTATATAATAGGTTTAGGGAAGAGGCTTATATCATATATTTTTGAGCTTGGTTCGAAAACTAACAAGGGGTCTCCATCCTTATATTTTTATTACACATGTGTAGAAACATGGCTAAATAGACCCGACATCAGAGGGATCTGAGAAAACACCGCTGATGATGTCCTATATCTAAAATACGATTAAACTCTACAAGAAGGGAATCAAGCAGAGAGGGAGAGTCTTATGGACCTGTGGTCCAAGCTCCAAGCGTATCTGCTCATCTAAAGCGAGCTCAGACTCCGAAACCTACATCGGATCCCACTACTAAGTAAAATACTAACATCTCTATATGATACATGCTTGTGGTATGTGCTCATATTATCAATAAATCCTAATAATGAAAACAGTGCTAACAAACCTATAACTAAACATGTGGCATGAAAATCGAGACATGATAATAAATAAATAAATAAACAAGAAAATGTACCTATCGATAATTAGATAAATAATAAAACAAAAACTTGAATAATATTCGAATCATAAAATAATAACATAATTATACTACATAAATATATCGGGTAAACACAAGTAAATATCAACATATACTTGTATTAGTAAACATATAAATAAATAAATAATTCAATAAATAAATAGACAAACAAATAGTTAATACTCATTAATCATGAATATTAATAATATCATAATCATATATTACAAGAATACATAATTAAATACGAATAAATAATAACATGCACATAACGAACAACTAAATAAATAAATAAATAAATATACACAATTTAGTAAACATAATAAAACTAATATTCATAAGTAAATATAATATTAATAATAACAAATAATCATGTAAACATTCATCATATAGGACAAACATATAAATAAAAATAAATAAATAAAATAATAAATAAAGAAAATTAATCATAACATCCAATCATACTAAATCATGTGAATATGTATCACAACTACAATATAGGTTCTCGAATTACTGAAAATGGTGCAAGAACAAACGAAAATGGTCCAAAAATAAGCTAAATTGGACCGAATTGAGCTGAACCAAACTGAACCGAATGGGCTGAACCAACCCAGTTTAGGTTAACTAGAAAATGAGCTGGGTTCGTTGGGTAGACTTGAACTGGATAGGCAGACTCGGACATGGGCGGTGGGCTGGGGACAAGATCCGGTAGGCGGACACAGTCATAGGCAAGCGGATCGCAAAGGGATGCCTAGGGTCCCCGCCGGTCGGGATTGATAGCCCATGCGACGAGGAGCATGATGGTGGTGGCAGTGTTCGGCAGAGTTCGGCCGGTGGCTAGCTGGAAATCGGCCGAAAAGGGGAGGTATCACTGCTGAGTGTGGCGACATTTCCGGCGGTGATTACGGCTGCGGCGGTGGTCTCCAAATGGGAAAGCTGCCGGTGGTGGCAGCAGTGGTGATGAACAGAGATAAAAACTTGGTTGCCAACGATGACTGCAGCGGCACTGATGGTGATGGTGGGTACGGAATGATACCCGGCCACAAGGTGGTCATGGCTGTACCGATCCGATGGCCGAAGGAGGGTCGGGGTCTCGCCAGTGGTGAGCAAAGTGGTGGCAGTGATAATGGTGGAAATCCTCAAAATCATGAGAAGCTTCTACAAATCAACATGGTGAAGTGAGAGTTGACATGAACGGCTCACATCTTGCCACATGGCACGTGTGAACGTCTGACAACTAGTGGTCTAGTGGGACCCACCTATGGATATATACAATATACATCTGGATAGAAAGCTCAGATTGAGACTGTCCAAAGTCAAAACTAACTTGAGTTCTAAAAGTGACTTTATAGGAAAAAATCGAGGCAATAAGGTTAAATGGGCATCAAACCATGAACTCGATCAAGCTAGCTCTAGAGGGCACAATCAAGTGATCTGAAATTCATATGGTGCATGCAAATGAAAATACCTGGAAAATCCCAAACGGATGTTAAACGCTGTAACGGCCTAGATCTAGGCCTAAATCCTTGGCTAACTCATAAAAAAATCATTTGTATACCTCATGTACACTAATAACTCGTGGTCTGTTGTAGCTATCGTATGCATGTCAGACATACTTAGCCACCATAACATGCATATATAGCCATCTGAGCCCCATGCTCTTAGTTTGAAAACTAGTTTGGCTTGAGCTCTGCTTGAATCGACTCAAGACTGGTCCAAACCGGGTAAACTACAAGTGGGTAAAACCCTTACCCGAAGTTGGGGTTTTACAAGGAAAGTGAGAACGGTTAATGGTCGAGAAAGTGATAAATGATAATGATAAATGCCTTTGGTTGGATCGTAGCTAAACTACTTGCAATTCTATATGTAATAAGAAAAACTAAAACATGGGAATCAAATAATAAAATCTCTTTTCCACAATTAGTCTTGAATAAATTCAGGGCGTATTAGGAATTACCATGTCCTATGCTCAACAAGCAATATTCTTTGATTGAATAAGATCATTGATAGAGTCCGTTCACAAAGGTTTGATCAAACAAGGAAATGGTAAAGAATATGATAAAGAATCAAGTAAAAATAAGTAAATAAATAAGTCCAATGTCCAACAAGCAATATTCTCTGATGGAATAGGATCATTCATAGAGTCCATTCACAAAGGTTGATAGAGCAAGGAAAATGTTAAGAATATGATAAATAGTCAAGTAGGAATAGGAAAATAAACAAGGAAGCGAATGGAAATAACTCTTAAAGAGAGTTATTATTTCATGTATTATTCATGCCCAATTTTGATGCCCTAGCGTCATTTTCTCTAACGATTTTGCGAAAGGTAAGAATTATTCAGAATATAAGAAAAAATACAAATATTAGCAATTTTGAGTTCAAATTTTGAAGTAATATTGTCTTTTGTAGGGAAGTGTGAAAATCTTGATCATGAACAAGTTGGTGAATCCTAATCATGTTCACCCCATTACGAAGGAAGAAGAAGACTCACAAGTGGATGACAGTGACATTTGCACCAAATCCTGTATTTTCTAATTTATTCTTTAGTAATTATGATGCTTCTTGCAAAGCACGATGGGCCCAAACATAGAAACAATTGGGAGCCAACTTTGTACACACTAATCCTATGATGGACCACTTCTAAAACTTGCCAAGTGGGGGAACATTTCTACATGTTGTCAGACCTGCAACTCTACAAATTCTACGCTGCTTCCAAATTGTGGACAGATCTACCTAAACAATCCAAGCTTACAATTATGAGTCATTAGACTGACACCTTTGTTGAACAAGAAAGAAGCACGCTCACCTAATGCTGATAATTACATGGGAACGTCTCATGTGAATTGGTTGAGAAGGAAACGACAAGGAAACTTCCAAGTGACAACCCACATGGGCAATAGGGAATTTCAGAAATTGACCCTACCAACTCCACAAATTGGAAGGATTAACAATGAGGCTGAGCACCTTGCTACACAAGTTATAATCGGTATACATGTGTCTGTAATCATCACTTGGACAACTCTCCACACACTTTTGCAATACATAAGCTTCATTGAAGATGCCGAGAAGCTTCCTAGAAAGCCACCTACATTGAATTTGGTATATACATGCATCTTCCCCCACATGAGAAGGAAGATCTCCCTTCCTTCACCCAATTCTCCTCCTTCCAGACCTTAGAGATTTGAATTCATCCTATCATATGGTTTGAAGGAGAGGTTCTAATAGTTCAAGGAATTGTGGAATCAAGCTATTACAAGAAAGAAAGCACATCTTGCGAGAAGATCCATGCTAAGACATCAACAATCCAGATTTAGACTCTCTTTTATTTTTCATCTACTTGTGTTGTTTTTCTTGTTGTGCTTAATGATGATGTTTAAATCTTTCATGGGTGGTCAATTGTATTGATCTAGGATGAATAATGGATCCTAGTAAATATGTGATATAGCTTTGTTATGCTCTATCTCTTTATGATTAATTACAAGTTAATTATTTTATATACATTCTTAATGCTACAAGAGAGTAGCTAATTCTTGCATGAGTAAGAGATTCGATCAAGCACTTAGAATAGGCAGGTCAATAATGTATTTGAATAAATTGTTTACGAGTTTGATTGTAGGAAAACATTAAAGTAGTAAATATCTATATAAGAGAGTTGACTGTAAAGGACCAATCTTATCTCGTTTGCACAAGAATGTAAAATGACGGTACGGCGATAGATTATAACAAGTAGCGGAAACCCTTTACAATGAATCCTGGGTGTAAAACTACAATCATGTGTAATTTGATTAACACGACAAGCTATGTCACCTATTAAGTAAGTGAAATTATACGTCCCAGATCCATTTTAATTAAGTGAGAGAACTTTTGTTAAGTTTGGCTGTTGTTTTATATTTCAATGCCCATGCACTATTTCTCTGAATTAGTTTAGTTGCACTAGTTTAATGTCCTTGTTCACTTTGGATAGATTAGAGAAGACTCATACTAGGTCATCTTTAGAATTTTGCATACTCCCTATAATTAGCTCACTAAGTATAATAAATCTTGTTGCAAAAGGTTGTGCAAAAACATCAAATCCTTGTGGGAACTACACCAGTCATTACTTTATTTCTTGTTCGATGTGTACACTTACACGATGCATTGAAATAGTAAAACAAGTTTTTAGCGTCGTTGGGTTTTTTTGGTTTTTCCTTAATGATAGCTTTAAATATTTAGAGTAGTTAATCAACTAAACTTTTTCCCCTTCTTTTTAGGTAATGTATGCAATAGCTCAAAATAGATGATCGATTACCATATGTTCAAATATGCAAAAGAAGTAGAAAGAAATAAAGCAGGCCATGGCAAATAAATATGAAATCAATGCAGGACAAGTGCTTTAGAATTAGCCTAAAATCAACAATGCAAACTGCATAAGTGTGAGCAAGCCCACACATGATATTCTCCAAATGGATGCTATCAATATCTTATCCCAACTTTTAGCATCGAGTGAAAAGATGCAAAGTCTAAAGTGCACAGTTTCGACAAGCCATTCTTTGTGAATGTTGTGGTGATACTCATGCTTTGGACTAGTGTCCTTCTCATTCAAAATCATTAACCATTGTGGAAACTTCAACTGGAATCAAAATAATCTACTGTCCAATGCTTACAACCATATTATGAGGAATCATCCAAATTTAAGGAGGGGCAATAACCAATTTGTAGGGGTCAATGCCTCAAGCACCACCTAGTGTCCAAGCCCATGAATAGAACTTATTTCAATAGCCTATTGACAATAAATTATTAATCGAAGAAATGTGCTCATACAGTTCATGCAAAGTCAACAACACATACACAAACTCAATAGCGGTTCATGACAACTCAACAACAGCAGTTGCAAAGTCGACAAGCTTCTCTATGGAATTTGGAAAATCAAATATGACAGTTGGTTAGTGCATTGAACAACAAACCTCCAAGAAAACTTCTGAGTGACACTCAAGTACCTAGACAAGAAGATTGCAAAGGAGTGTAAAGCAGTAGAATTGAGAAGTAGAAAAGAGTTGTCTTAACCATACAAAGCACTTGAAGAAGAAAAACAGAATGGAAGCTAAGGCATGAATGAAGAAAATAAAGATGGATGGGTAGAGGTACAAAAACCAGATCCCCAACCCGCAACAAAGGAGCAAAGAAGACCAAATGTTTCTAGAATTTTTGAATATTTTTGAGAATCGATTGTCGATATCTCATTTTCCAAGGCAATGGAGCAAATGCCAACCTATCCTAAGTTCATGAGACAGATCTTGTCAAAAAGAAGAAGCTAGAAGCATTAACTTTGCACACTTTAATCCTATGATGGACCTCTCGAAGCCGCCAAGTGAGAAAATATTTTTGCATATTGTCAAACCTACAACTCTGCAAATTTTTCACTGCTCCCAACTAGATCTACCTAAACAACTGAAGCCCACAACTATAAGCCGTCAAATGGACACCTTGATGAACAAGAAAGAAATACACTCACTTAATGCTAATGATTACATGAGAATGTCTCATGTGCATTGGATGAGAAAGAAACTACAATGAGTTGTCAAGCGACAATCCACATGGCCAATAAGGAATTTTAGAAATTAATCCTACCAACTTCACTTATTGGAAGGATTAACCATGAGATTGAGCACCTTGTTGCACAAGTTAGAATCAGTCTACAGATATGTGTAATCATCACTTGGACAACACTCCACACACTTTAGCAATACAGAAGCTTCATAGAAGATGTCGAGAAGATTCCTAGAAAGCCACCTACCTTAAACTTGTCATATACATGCATGTTCCCCCACATGAGAAGGAAGAGCTCCCTTTCTTCTTCACCCAATTCTCCTCCGTCTAGACCTTAGAGGTTTGAATTCTTCCTATCTTATGGTCAAAAAGAGATGTTCCAATAGATTAAGCAAAAGGAGCTGTGGAATCAAGCTATGAGGAAGCAAGCGCATCTGGAGAGAAGATCCGTGCTGGTGACTCAACAATTTAGATTTGGACTATCTTTTTTCTTTTCAACTACTTGAGGTATTTTTATTGTTGTGCATACTGATGATGTTTAAATCTTTCATGGGGTGAATTTTATTGATCTAGGATGAACAATGGATCCTAGTTAATTTGTAATATAAACATGCCGATAATGTCTTTAAATGAAGTAGTTTTATAATTTTAATTTTAGGAATACATTAGAGTTATAAATATCTATATAGAGTTGTTTGTAATGCATTAGTCTGATCTTGTTTACACATGAGTGTGGATTTAGGTTAGGGCGGTAGATTATAATATGTAGCAGAAGCCCTTCACAATTAAATTTGTTTCCCTAGATATTAACTCCTATCACATTATAATTTGATAGATGTAACAAAGTTATATTGGTTATTAACTAAGTGAAATTGAACATCCCACGTCTTTCATTTCATTGAAAGAACTTCACTAGTTTGATTCACAAATTATCTATAGTAGCATATTAGATATTTGTTGTTACCAGTTTTATGCTCTTGCCTTGATTTCCTATTGGATAGTTTAGATTCTTTCCTATTTGTGCTATCTTTTATTTGTGCATTTTGTTTTCACCCTTTCTATAGTTAGATAGTTAGTTCATTCACTTACAATAATAAGTTAGCCCCAACCATCAAATCCTAATGGAAACGATACTCACCCATGACTTTATTACTAACTTGATATGTGCACTTACGCGATACATTAAAATAGAACAACAAATAGGCTGACCACGATCACATGGAAACCAAGTCCACATCACTGATAAGTTATCCATTATGAAAAATTTGTAGTTAATGAGGCTAGACACTTAGTTATAACTAATTTGTTGATGTAAGTAGAGGCAAACATGTTCAAGGTAGTTGAGAACTTACATTGTGCCCAAGGGCAAACATGGTTTAAGGTTATGGACTAGGTTCAACCATTGTATTTGTCTAGCTTTCCGAGTTAGACTAGACCTAATAAGGGTAACTTAGTCATTAAAGAATATTAGGAGGGTAACTTAGAAAAGGGAAAAAGAATGATTATATAAACACTTAAGGACGGGATTGACCAAGGATAGCATTCCTCTCCCATCTTTGTAGACATCTCTCTCTCTCTTTCTCTCTCTCCTCTTTTCACAATACTCTCCCCTCCTTGGTGTCTGTGCATGTGTGGAGTGTGGGTAGATTAAATCTGTAACACCCTTAATGTGCTTCACGTACGAACCAATCCCTATATTCTTAAAAGACAAATTATATCATGAGTCGATTATAGACGCAACACTACTAACATGGATCAACAACCCTTTTGGCATCTTAAAAGGATGACAACCAAAAATGCATAATAAATACGTAACTTTAATGATATGCAACCACCTAATTACCCATAATCTGATGACAAATACATGTTCATAAGTCTTCCTGTATCCAAAAATAATAGATAAGTCCAAAATCATAATCCAGACCTGCATATTTATTGGGAGTGATGATTGAACTTGTCTTGAGAAAGACTTCCTTATTTTGGGGTGAAATGTGGGGTAATGACTTGGTAGCAACAAAATAGTTAACTTCCACGTATGGACAATTTGATAGAACAATATGGTTGATTTATATAAGGAGTAACTGTTATGATATTTGTATTCCTCAAGTGCACAAATTGTTCAAGTAATAAAGTGATAAAATCAAAGATCATCCCACAAAGTGCTTTACTAGGATTTCCAAATTATGAAGAACAATTTTAAGTCAATTTACAAGAGCAAAGAGAAAGAACTGATCAGTGATTATTCTAAAACAACTAAAAACTAATTATAATGGATTAGAAACCCAAGACAACTTGAGCGGCTTGAAGCCTATGGTCCACAACTTTACTTAATTGTTTTATTTAACTTAGTCTATCCTCTCTCATAGGGGTGAGCAGTTGGTTGGTTCGGCCCAACCGAGCCAAGTTAACCAAATTATGTTTGACGGCCAGATTTCGCAACCAAAACTTAACCGAATTAGGCCAAAAACCAAACCAAACAGAACCGAACTATCGGTAAGTGAACAATAAAATTACATAATATGTAATACCTCAATTTTGGTTCACTTAAGAACTGAATCAAAAATGTTACGATCGAGTCGATTCATGTTTAAAGTTATTGGTTGGTATGACGCGATCAAAAAAATAGATCAAAACAATCTTCTTGGTGTCATGAGAATGGAAGACACTGTTAAACACACGTTAAAACACATCAAACATAAATAAAAGTAAGAATGTAAAAACCATGAAAATTATTAAAAGACTCGAACCTAAATATTATGAAATAAATATAGATGAACAAATATGGTTGGTTATCAAGTCGACCGGTGATGGTTCGACTTAAGGTAACCTAGAAAATACCTATTCATGAATGGATGATGGGGTGTGAGAATTTAATGAAGGGGTCGTTGAACCTAGGAAATACCAATGGATGATGGGGTGTGAGAATTTGAATTAAGGGGCTCGTTGAACCTGGGAAATACCAATGGATGGTGGGGTGTGAAAATTCAATGAAGGGCCTCGTTGAACCTAGGAAATACCAATAGATGATGGGGTATGAGAATTTAATGGAGGGAATGGTTGAAGTGTATATATATGCAGGAGGAGGGAGTATTTCATCCCTCATCTCCGTCCCAGGAGACCTCCCCATTACTGTGTGAGTATTTCATCCCTCATCTTATTTGTTTCCATTAGGATTCTTGCATGCAAGGTTTGATGAAGACGCCCTACCAAGTTGCTAGATCTCCAGCATCTTATGCATGGGGTTCTTATCGATTGCTTAGTTGTTTTGTAAATGGACATGTTAATAATTAAATTATCAATTAGATAATGGGGATTTGGATAATGATAATTAATAATTAATTATCATTAGAATTGCTAAAAATTTAATAACAAATTAAGACTAACATGAACTAATTACATCATTTAAAATTGATAGTATATTAGTCATGTAAGTTGCATGTAGGTTCATGCAAAATAAAATTATCTTTATGTATAATTTTATGCCCTCATTCAGATTAGGGTTCACGGGTTACAGTCACACGAAATCACAAGTCTGGTACGTATAATAGGTAGAACATCGTACTTTCCTTGTTGATAGCCTAGGTCGGCCTGAGCCCAGATTCAACCACCATGCACCGAGTGCAACCGGGGTCAAAGAGTTGACTCAGTCCGACACGGGGTCGTATTATGTGCGTAAATTGTGTAATGCATCGACATTGTTTTGGAGTAGTGATAGCCGCCCCATAAAAAGGCTACGGTCGGGTGTGTGAGGCACTGGCACTAGAATTGGCAGTGAGAGTTTTGCCACAAACGGGGCATAGCATTCACTTGAGTGCAGTGATAGCCTCCCCATAAAAAGGCTACGGCCGGGGTGTGTGAGGCACTGGCACTAAAGTTGGCAGTGAGAGCTTCCCCACAAATGGGGCATAGCATTCACCTGAGTACAGTGATAGCCTCCCCATAAAAAGGCTACAGCCGGGGTGTGTGAGGCACTGGCACTAGAGTTGGCAGTGAGAGCTTCCCCATAAACGGGGCATAGCATTCACCTGAGTCCAGTGATAGCCTCCCCATAAAAAGGCTACGGCCGGGGTGTGCGAGGCACTGGCACTAGAATTGGTAGTGAGAGCTTCCCCACAAACGGGGCGTAGCAATCACCTGAGTGCAGTGATAGCTTCCCCACAAAAAGGCTACGGCCGGGGTGTACGAGGCACTGGCACTGGAGACGGTAGTGGTAGCCTCCCCACAAAAGGGCTACGGCCGGGGTGTGCGGATCACAGCGGATACCTCCTCTGCAATGTTTTGGAGTATAGCGGAACCGCTCCACCGCATATTAAAAATAAACATAAGGAAATAGTGGAATGTACTTGATTTGTTTTATCTATTATACTGCTTAGTGTTGTAATCACTAATGCGGAATTGCCTCCGCAGGTGTGCAGATACGAAAGTAGGTGATTAACAACCAGGGCATGGAGCATAATAAATATGAGGACTCCTTTTATTATTTATTTGAGAAATAAGTGTGGCTACTGGGAAACGGTCTAAGACTGTGGGATCTTTATATATGTTTTTGTTAAATAAAAATGTTACAAATTTTTGCTTAATTGTGAGTAACACCTGGCCAGCTAGGCCCACAATGTTGTGACAAATGGCTGGGTCGTTACAAAGAAAGTAAATAACTGCGTTGAGCTCAAATATGTGTAGTGTTTATCTGTCCTCCCACCAAAATCAACTCAAGATTGCAAAACCAACTTATATAATATGAAAAAAGTAGGTAACGAATGTTATTGGTCCGAAAAATAACTAATACAAACTCACAAATGGGTATTCAATTACCCACGAAATATTATGAAACTTCAAGATTGCTGCACATAGGGTAGTGAGCAAGCATACTTAAGCAAGTGCCGGTTCGCATGCACGACTCATAATCATATTCATACATACAACACTTACGCCCTCACACCTTCCATATCACCCATGATAGTACTTGAGTGGAAAAAGAAACAGTTAAGTTAGAGCCACAAATTCTAGAAATGTGCTATATTACACAGTACCCTCATACACCGCATGACCTCAGGGTTTGAAGGAGTACTAGTGCAATCCATACATATCTCTGTACCACTCATTCTCTTATTCGTGAAATCCATAAATATACGCGTACTTATATAATATTCTTAGGGAAGAAGCTTGTATTATAACTTCTGGAGCTTAAGTTCAAATACCAACAAGGGATCTCATCTTTGTAGTTTTATTAAATATGTGTAGAAAACATGGCTAAATGGCCCCACATCGGAGGGAGCTGATAAAACACCACTGATGCCACCCTATGTATAAAACACAATTAAACTCCACACGCAAGTGGTCAAGCAAAGAAGAGAGTCCTATGGACTTATGGTCCAAGTTTTAAACATATTTGTACATCTAACCAACTACTAAGTAAAATATTAATGTCTCTATATGATGAATGCTCGTGGTGTGTGATCATATCAAATAATACTAACAAACTTATAATTAAACATGTGGCACTCAAATCGAGACATAATAATAATAAATAATAAATACATAAATAAACAAAGAAATGCACTCATAGATAATTTGATAAAAAATAAATACATGAACATAAATAATACTCCAATCATAAAATAATAATGTAATTATACTATATAAATACACGGTTAATAATATATATACTCATTTTAGTAAACATATAAATAATTAAATAAACAAACAAGCAAATAAATAATTAAATCAATAGATAAATAAATAAATAAATGACTAATATTAATTAATCAAGAAGAATATTAATATAAATATTAAATATGCGAACATACGCCTAAACATGAATAAATAATAACACGAGTAGGAAATAATTAATAATCAATCAATTAAATAAATAAAATAATATAAAAAATAACAATATCTATGAATATATACACTATCAATAACTATAATTAGTCACATAATCATTCATCATAGTCAACAAATATGTAAATAATAAGAAATGAATAATCATGAATAAATAAATAAATAAATCAATAAAAAAGAAAAATACTCATAATATACAAATATGCTAAACAATGTGAATATATGTCTAAACTAATGTACAGGTTCTCAAATTACCAAAAACGGTCAAGAAACAGTCGAAAAGAGGTTGAACTAGACCGAACTGAGCTGAACCAGACCAAATCGAGCTGAACCAGCTCGGTCTGGGTTAATTGGAAAACTGGGTTGGGTTGACTGGGTGGACATGAAGTGGACTGATGGACACGGACATGGGCTCAGACTAGCAAACTTGAGCATGGCTAGGAGGACACGAAAGTGGATGGCGGATGCGGTCATGGGCAAATGGGTAAACGTGTTCGAAAAGGGGGCAGCAGTGCTCGTCACTAGAAAACACCGACGTCAGCGTGGTTGGGCTCCCCACCGGTTGGGATCGACAGAGGGCGTCAAGGTGGAGGCTCTGGTGGAGACGATCGGAGGAATCCGGCCACTAGCTGACTGGAAAACATCAAGAAAGGAGGCGGACCACTGCTGGGTGCGGCGACGTCATCGACGGTGATCGCGGCCACGGCGGTCGTCGTGGGTTGTCTCAAAATGAAGATCTCAGCAAATAGAAGCTCTGTGGGTGGTCAGATTGGCTGTAGGTAGCTCGCTGGTACAGGAAGAAGGCCCAAAAGGTGGCGACGGCAGCAAAAATTGACAGCAACAACGTTGTCACCAGTGGCCTCTGCGGTAGCGGCGAAGGCAATCGTGGGTACGACTGTTAGCCAGCCGTGAGGTGGTCACGGTCGTACTGATCCAGTGGCCAAGGGTTAGGAGGAAACTCGCCGGCAGAAAGCCAAAGTGGTGGCGGCACTAAACGGTGTAAATTCTGAAATTGTGAAAAATCTCTAGATATATAACATGGTGAAGCCAGGGCTAACATGGGCGGCTCAGATCTTGCCATGTGGCACAATCCAAACGTCCGACAACTCATGGTCAAGTGCGACCCACCTATGGGTATGTGTAATATACATATGGGTGGTGGCACGATCTGAATGTTCGACAACTTGTGGTCAAGTGGGTCCCACTTATGGGTATGTGTAATATATGGACGGAAAGTTTAGATCAGAGACCGTCCAAAGTCGAAACACTCGAGTCCTAAAAGTGACTCTGTATGCAAGAATTGAGGCAAGAAGGCTAAATAGGCCTTAAACCCTAAACTCAATCCAAAATTCCTATGCTACATGCAAATGAAATGCTGGAAAATTCCAAACTAATACTAAATGCTACAATGTCCTAGATCTAGGCCTAAAGTCCTGCCTAACTTATAAAAACCATATGTATACCTCGTGTATACATTGATAACTCATGGTCTACTATATCATAACTGAAACCATCATATGCATATCGGGCATGCACAACCTCCACAACATACTCATATGGCCATCTTGGTCTCATACACATATTCTCAAAATTGTTCTCGCTCGAGCTCGCTTAAACTGACTTAAGGCTGGCCCAAACCGGGAACCTACAAGTAGGTAAAACCCTGGGTTTTACTAACCTCCTCCATATAAAGATCGTCCTCAAAATTTCTCACATCAACTGCAATCAGAGGACTCAACTGAAGATGTCATCTAAGTTGGCAAAAGTAAAGTTGTTGAGTTATAACCTAGAGGGTAGCTCTCCCTCAAAGGGTAGCTGCATATGGCCCAAACAACCAATGTGAGCTGAAACTCTAAACACTGACAAAGCTTGCTAGCACCTTAATAATCTGGTTGGACGGACTACACGTTAACAAATCATCTGGTGAAACATGTCATGCATGCTGGAATCATCTAACCGGGGACTGACCATACATAGTCCAATCATCTCACTAGACTAGCTCCTAAGGGTCACTACAAACTATGGGGACTGAAATGTAATGACCTCGGCTTCAAAACCCTAGGTTCACCGAGGTGGTCAAGCAGGTACTCTAAAGTACTGTAGGGTACTAGTCTGGGCTACATCAAAAAATGTAGGGTGCTAGTCTGGTCAAGCGGCCTAACATCTACCCATGTTTCCCTTATCCTCATCAATGTGATAGGTCAGCAATGTGTACCCTTAGGGCACTCTGCTATAGATCCTGTGGCTATACTAGGGTTTTCAGCAGAGTCCACCTGCAGCATATGGTGGACTCTAGGCAACACAACAAGGATACATACTAATGAGTTGGCCATGGTTCACTGTCGCCCGACCTAGGTTAAACACTCATGTATCCCTGGCAGAGAAACTAGACCTCTTGCTGGTTCTTAGCCGACTCATTCATGAGTCAAATATCTCACTCTATTCCATAATCAAACAAGGGCAGCTGCTATGACTCTACCCCGTGCTATGGCTCTTGCAACTATCTACATAACTACTAACTACTGTTGAAGAGGGCTCTCTGTGATGGAATGAAAGCTTGAGAACACTTGTATATGTATAGAGTGTCTCAAGGAGTATGAGCTAACATACACTGCAGTAGGCCTGTAGGACCTGCATCTTATGGAGTGGCATGTATGCTGGTCAATGTTTACTCATCTCAACCATTTAATAAACGGATAGTAGGGCTAATATTTCTAGGAAGGGTGAGTGTGAAAATGTTTGGGTCAGAGCTTGACTCTGTCTCACACTACTGGTCACAAGACAAGTGGTATGGATCTCGGCTATGAAGAAAGTGGTCCACCTTTGCTCTATGACTCCTAGTTATGAAGTGTCTCATCCCTCACATGGTTTGACATCGGGGGTCGCTGGGAGAGTACACTAAGTTGAAAAATCCTACTAGACCGGTATGCAATGTGGATCTCTGTCTGAGTCATAAAGGGTAATGGAAAACTCTATATAGGATACTGGGTGGCTCAAACATACACTAGGTAGGTCCATGGACATGTCTCAAAGATCATTATGATTAGACTTCGCCATAGGTGGCAAACTTATGGAACAACCAATCCAACAATGAGTCTAAGATATGGATCTTAGGTGGCTCTAGTTTAATCAACGTGTAGTAGGCATGTGTTTCTTGATACCATACCTAGTCACGTTCTTTTCTAAACAAATAGGGTTCCAATAATCCAAAGAACCACATTATCTCCCCCTTGAGTTTACGGCGAATGATAGTGAGGTTTGGCAAGTGTCTCGTCCGCTCTTTGAGTGGTTGTGTAACCTGCCATCACATTGCACGATTTATAGCACTGATTTTAATTCATATGACTACTATCATTGTGGTAGACTCTCAGAGTAAAGCTATCAGTTAAGATGAGCATACACTAGTGCCTTTCTAACCGGTCAGCATGATCCAATTAGACCAAAGTCCACTGTTTGTGTCACTCCAAAGCTTGGGTGAAGTTGTCTCCCTCTAGGCTTGGTGCGATCATTGGCTACCTGCACTGTAAGTCCACAAATGAGTACTGCCGGTGGTGCCCGTATACTTGGGGCAAAGGCTAAAATCCTATGTCTCAGGGTGAGGCACTAATCATGCTAGCGA
>JAURVB010009310.1:0-19491 GCA_033002965.1 Piper betle
TATGAATTTCATTTTAGGGCAGAGAAAGAGATAGAGACGGCCATTTCAACTCATATCAGTCTACCCGGAGGTTGATTAACTAAGTATGTCAGGATTCGTCGCCATTGTTGTAGTCACAACCAAGTAGACAACGCAAAAGTTAGCAGAGAATCCAGTGGTTTCGTGAATGCTTTTTGTATGGGGTGCCTGGTTTGTTGCCTGCCAGAGAGGTGTAGTTTGCCATCAACTTGGTTGTGGGTACCGGGCATATCTCTAGCATACTGCATCAGATGGCACCACTTGAGGTCAATGAGCTCAAGACCCAACTACAGGCACATATAAAGCAGGTATTTATTAAGCCGAGTGTCTCACCTTGGGGCACTCTAGTCCTCTTTGTCAAGAAATAGGATGACAACATGCAGTTGTGCGTTGACTATGGAATACTCAACTAGGTGACGGTAAAATATCGTTATCCCCTCCCACAGATAGATGATTTTTTTTATCATCTTAGAGGAGTTGTAGTGTATTCAGAGATTGATCCTTGATCTGACTACTATCAGTTGAGGATTCAAGAGGACGATGTGCCGAGGACACACTTTCAAACTCGATACGGGCACTACGAGTTTTTAGCCATGCCTTTCAAGCTAGGTAACGCACTGACAACAATCATGGATCTTATGAACTGAGTGTTTTAGTCATACCTACATCAATTTGTGATATTGTTTGTTGATTATATTCTGATCTACTTGAAATCTAGAGAGGAGCATGAAGCACACTTCATTGCTTTGCAAATCCTATGGGAGCACCGCCTATACACAAATCTCTCCAAGTCTGAGTTTTGGTTGTCTAAGATGTTATTCTTGGGACATGTTGTATTGGTGGCTAGAATCATTGTATATCTAGCTATGGTTGAGGCATTATTAAGATGGATGCAACCAACCACAGCCATAGAGATCCGAAGTTTCTTGGGATTGACTGGATACTATAGGAGACTCATATAGGGTTTCTCTTCCCTAGTAGCCGCTTTCACACTACTAACTAGGAAGGAGGAATGACTCATATGGACAGATGCATATTAGCAAAGTTTTATAATATTTAAAGAGCAACTCACTACCGCTCCAGCTTTGAGCTTGCTAGAAGGTAAGGAGGACTTAGTAGTAATGTATCCGGCATTGGACTTGGCTGCATGTTGATGTTGAGAGGCAGGGTGATTACATATGCAATGAGACAACTGAAAGTTCATGAGCATGCTTGGAGCTTGCAGCAGCCATGTTTGCTTTGCGCATTTGGATTCATTATCTCTATGGAGTGTCCTTCATGTTCTTCACTGATCACATGAACTTGAAGTACATATTCACATAGAAGGATATGAACGATAGACTGAGGAGATGAATAGAGTCCTCGCTGACTATGATATGGACATTACCTACAAACCTGGTAAGGCAAATGTGGTAGCAAATGCCTTGAGCATAGCAAATGCCTTGAGCAGGAGGCCAATCGTATGCGGAGCAATATTGCCAGCTATGGGCATTTAGCATGAAGACCATAGAGAATGTAGTAGACTGACACCTTGTAGTAGTGTTGGCGAGGTTGACTATTAGTTCAAGCATAGCAGACCGTATTAGGTAAGCATAGGCTGATGATGAGCTACCTAAGTAGTGGTTTACTTAGGAAAATTATTCCGAATTGGTCTGAGATGTAGACAATTTTTACCAAATTAGAGGACGGTTGTATGTACCAGATTTGCCTGCACATCTGGGATTGCATGATGACATCCTTCATGAGGCCCATTTTACAGTTTATGGTGCATCCCGGCTCAGTGGGAATGTATCAAAACTTGTGTCATTCTTTTTAGTGACCATAACTGAAAAAAGATGTTCTCTATGTTGTGTCAAGTTGTCTTGCAATCAGTAGGTCAAGATTGAGTACCAGAGGCTAGGAGGACTCTTGCAATCATTTGCACTACCAAAGTTGAAGTGGGACTGCATTACATGTGATTTTGTTACACATCTGCCCATTCCTATCATCAGATGGATGTTGTATGGATTATAGTCGATAGATTGACAAAATTGACGTACTTTATCATGATTCATATGACCTATCTTGGATTGACATTGGCTAGATCATGCAAAGCTTTGATTGTTAGGCTCTATGGAATTCCCCGAGATACCATATCAGATTGGGACCCCAAATTCATGCCCTTCATCTAGAGATCTTTTTCGAGAGAACTTGGTATGAAGACTAAATTCAGCATAGCCTATCACCCACAGACCAATGGCCAGTCCGAGAGGATGATTCAATCTTGAAATACTTACTTCAGTTTTGCATAATGGATTTTGGTGGATCTTAGAAGGCGCACTTTGCCTCTGGTGGCTTTATGCATAACAATAGCTATCAGACCCGTATCAGGATGGCACCATTCAAGGGTTTGTATGATAGACTGTGCAAACATTGACATGTTGGCTAGAAGGTTGTGAGCTATTGATAGTCAACCCTGAGTTCCTTCAACACTCCCAGCAGATGATTGGGTTGATATGGCAAAGGCTATCAACAGCTCAGGACAGGCAGAGGGCATATACAGGCCAGTGGTGTAGGGATGTTAGCTTTACCCTCAACGATAATATCTTCCTAGTCTCTTTGACTAAAAGAGGCGTGTGATTTGGGGAGGCAGAGCAAGCTGAGTCTGAGATACATTGGCCCATTCAAGGCGCTCAGACAAGTCGGCGAAGTAGCTAATGAGCTTGCACTACCACTAAATATGTCAGTTACGCATCCAGTATTCCATGTTTCCATGCTCTTACATGACGAATAGATCACACAAAGTACAGTATGAGGAGCTTGATGTTCAATGTGACCTATCCTATGAGAAGGAGGTTGTCCAGATTCTTGATTGATCAACAAAGACTCTTTGTAGGAGAGAGGTGCCTACCGTGAAGGTTTTTGGACAGGACAGGAAGTCGAGGAGCCCACATGCAAGCATCAGGATGAGATGCATTGACACGTTCACCGACACTTCCCTACATAGGATGGCGATACGAGGTATTAGCACACCCCCTCACTTCTTTTTTGTTTGTGTGCTATTGTTTGTTGTTTGATGTGGCGTCTTGCAGCGTGTATACCCCTAAGGTAAATTCTGGGATGCAATTTTCTTAAGTGGTAGAGGATGTAAAACCCTAACCATTTGCTTGATAGGTTTTGAGCCAGTTCGTTTTGAGGCATGAATATGGTATGGTATGTGTGTGCCTGGCCCTAGCCTCCTTCAGTGTTTGGTATACTCGTTGGATGCTATGTGCCCCTGATTTTAATTTTTGATTTGTCTAGTTGAATCCAATTAGATGTTAGGCCAAGTCCCTCGCGAGACTAGATTACCTTGTTGTGTGTTTAGAACCCCTTTCGACCAATTCTAGCCCTTAAGGACCCGTATTGCAATTTTTGAGGTCACCCAAGCCGCTTTAAGGTGCAGTCCCTAAATGTGTGTAGTCAGCGCCCTTGTGCCCAAACTTAAAATTTCCATCCCCTTTTTGTCTTGGACGCAAAGCACTAGGGAGCGCACAATGCCCTTTCACCCAATTGCATGAACCCTATTGCATGCAGTTCGGTTCAGGCAACTAGTCTACGTGCCTGGTTGGACAGCTAGCAGTGGTGCGGCTTGGTAGAGGCCAGCGCAAAAGCGCCCAACCAACATCTTTGGGCTAGAACACCGAATTTGGCTATAAATACCCCTAATTCCCAACTTTTTCAACCTTTTTCTCCATTGCTTCCCTTTGGTCTCACCATAGGCCTTCCTCCCTTCTTCCCCAGTTCTCCCACACTTTCCTTGGACTTCTCCAAGGCATTTCAAGCCCTAAGGATTGTATGTTTTAGGGTAGGCAGCCCTAAAATACTTCCCCTTAGTCCTTTGTGAGGTAAATGTCTCAACTATTTCTGTCTTTGTGGTGATTGTGTGGTGATTGTGTTTACTTATTTGTGTTTTAATGCCTTTTATTCATGTATGTCTATTTCTTGTGAATATTTTAGCTCTATTTTCATCATTTTTGCATATTCACCGAAATAGTTACAACTTTTTCACTCGAACATGTATGTTGATATGCACTATTTTGGTAGATTTAATGTATCTAATGGCTTAGGACTCCATTTTGCATGATTTTTGTTTTATTATGTTAATAATATATATTTCTACATGTTTTATGGAGTGGGTTTTGTCTGATTGTGTCTGTATAAGCATGTATGATGGGAGCCAAACTTGCAAAGGATGACAACTTTACAGTCCCATTAAAGTAGCTAGCAATTTGCCAAAATTTTTTGACACTGTTGCAGATACTATTTGGATGCTCTCTTTTGCTCTCTACTAGATCTATGTGTTAGCTATAAAATACTAAATCCCAAGGCTAAAAAACATTTTAAAGGCTTAAAAGAACCACTAAAACTGGGCTATGCATGTTGCGTGATTGTTGTGAAATGTAATGCTCCGAGATTGTTGGATCTTTTGAACTTTTTAAAAGACACCAATAAATGTGTAAAAATCATATAATGATGCCACTAAGTATCTATTGAAAATATGTAAAATTGGGCTCAATTGGACTTCAAGTACATAGTTGATTAATTCGGTATTGTGGAGTAGATAGGAATGTAGGGTGAAACCTTAGTTCCCTAGTTCCAATTATAAAATTCAAAATCCTAGTTTGGTTGTAAACTTCACCTAGACCTTAGGTTATATTCCTATTTCATCATTCTAAAGTTTGTTATCTATTGGTTGCATAAAGTTTCCTGTAGAAATTCCCCTAACCATGTAGGTCCAGTCAACTTGAGAAATATCCAGGCCAATACCTTCCACTTTGGAAATCTATTGGATGAGGATACTTGGTCATGCTCTGAATTTTGGTCAAGTTATAGCTCAAGGTGTGATTATGAACAACTTATGATTCTACTTATGGATAGCTCAAGTAATTACGTGAAATGCAAGTGATTATGTGTTTGGATTGCTTCTTGTATTGATGTGTTTTCTAGTAATTTATGCGCTTGTGAAAGGAGGTGCCATTCATTTCATATCATGAATTTCATCATGAATAAGACTGTCATTGCACAGAGTGTTAAAGGAGCTGTGCGTTTCATATTAGGATGCAGAGTGGCATCGCTAAGTCATTACGAGGAGCTACACTTATAGGTTCGTTGGAACCCGTCTTTATGTGACTATCTACTTGGCTCTATCACATTTTGATTCCGCGATTAAGGACAGGATTATTGGCATTTTGTTAGATCCCAATAATTTCGGGTCAATTTTTCACTATTTAATAATTCTTAATGTGATTTCGAATACTATGGGATCCGGTCAATGTCTCTTCAGCACTATTTATGTATCCCCTATGAGGCCTCTACTATATATATATATATATATATAAGTGTTTCTCTTTTAACCTATGAGAGATGGGACATGTTAATTAATCCTACATCAGTACTCCCATTGTCCTGGGCGGTGTAAAGATTGAGGGTACTATTATGCAATACGTTTTCATTTGAGTATGATTACTGATGCTATATGTAGAATTAGTAAGGGCCTCTTATATTGTCTATTGCATGATTATATTGCATGGTATGTCGTAGCTCATATGGCTGGCCCATATCTATGCTATGCAATGTCGTCCTAGCATACTTACTCATTTTTATGTTCACAATGGAGAGTGCTTAATGTGCCTCTCATTACAGCCTTCCTTAGATATTTCGTGGAGAATCTTTTTGATTTATTATATATATATATATATATATATATTTAAAGTTATTTATTTTAGCTGTTACCAAGTTCATCTACCCCACAGCCTTGAAGCCTTCCACTCCCCTCAACGACAACAAGTGGTTTCATCACCCCCAACCAATCATAACATCTTGATTCCGAAATATAAGCATACTCTTCTGCGAAATTAACAAATTTTATGCGATGTCTTTCCTTTGAGTTTATTCTCAATAAATTACTCAAACCATCAATTCTTCATGAAAATCTTTTGAGGTTTGTAATTCTATATATTAGCCAGTCATTTTGAGTAAAATTGATTGTTTTTATAATTCTTTCTAGTAGCGAATTTTTTTGTGTCACCATCAGTTTAATTTTCCTCGTATAGATTTTCATGTAAAAATTGCAACGCCATCTCCTTTTATTTTCTCTTCTTATTTTTTGCCCCCTTCATTTTTACTGTGGTCTTATTGCAGTCATTTTTATATGCATTTTTGCTTCCGTTGAGTTTTAGATAATGTATGCCCAATTGAAGCTGTTTAAACGCTAATTAACTAATCACTGCTTGTACACATTACAACCGAAACACATCAATTTTATTAGGTTGGAAGGTTTATTATGAGGATACGTATACAGCTCTCATTCTATTACATCATGACTCCACATTTTTAAAAATGGAGGCTAGAAATCTCAACCCTCCATAACGTCCACAAGAATACCATTTACTGCTTCAACCCGTGGTATGAATAAAGTGAGTAGAACGAAAGGGCGTTACGGGACATTGCGAGATCCATGAATTCGAGGTGAATAATGAGAATAAATTGTAAGGATGAATTCGAGGTGAATAATGAGAATAAATTGTAATGGGGGAAAACTAGGAAGTGTGGCTATATAAGGGGGAGAGACTGATTGTAAAGGACATGACTTTTGATGAATTAAATCTTTGTTTTCTTCTTATCTTTGTTCTTTGTTCTTTTTCCTATTTTCTAGGGAGATCTTCCTGGGAGCACGGTTTAACCACTGTCCCATCCTCCATCATCTTAACCATTTCTCCAAACTCCCTTCAGATTCCAGGCCAATCGTCTCCTCCATGGCACCAGCCAAGCAGGGGAACAAGCAAGGAACTAAGGGGAAAGAGGTCATCGTCGACCTTGGTGAGGAAAATCCTACCAATTTGGCATCAGAGCAAGGCGAGGGAGGTACGAATCCATCACCAAACTCGATTGAATTATCTCACATTAAACAGATTCAGGATTACTTGATTACTGCTGTTGCTGAAATTTCTACAAAACTCGACATGTTAATGCAATCGAGAGTTGAGGTTAGGGGAATCTGGATAATCGTGAGGGAATTGGGACATCTCATATGAGAGTTCCTGTTGGGTTGGATATTGATGATCAATGGCAGGATAGTCGAAGAAACACCCAAAGGGACGAGCAGGTGAGGATGTCGGGAGGAAGGATTCCGCAAACGTACCGGGATGACGATGGGAAGCCGGTTGTTTTTGATTGCGTCCGGGAAGCCGAGAGGCGGATCGCCGGACATAAGAATATGGAGTATCATCCGATGGGTGGGAGTCTAGCAATGGTAGAGGAAACATTGAAGCTGGCATATTGGGATAACTCTCACCTAATTAAGGATAAAAGAATTGCAGCGGTGCAAGCACTTTCTGGAACTGGTGCATGCCGACTCTTTGCTGATTTTCAGAAGCGCTTCATTCCTGATTCTCAGATCTACATACCAGTGCCAACTTGGGCCAACCATCATAATATTTGGAGAGATGCTCAGGTGCCCCAAAGAACTTTCCATTACTATCATCCGGAGACAAGGGGGCTATCGTCATAAAACGGACATGAAACAAATCATTTTATTCTCTGTACAATAGTCAGTTTGAGGCATAAAATCAAACGTACACACTCGAAATCCTTCACAAAGTTCGGGCATGGTTGCATGTGAAACTATTTTTCATTTCATCTTTCTTACTCTTCTCAATTTCATTAGTCTATTTTGTTTTCTTCTCAATTTCAATTATACCAACTGAAATAAAAATTAAATCTCTTATTTCATTTTATATTTAAATAACCAATTAAACTAATATTATGTTATGTGGTCGAGAAGGTTCAACTCCTAATAAGGTTCATATATATTTCTTCCATTATCTCGTTTCCAACTCTTAATTTTCTATTAAACATTGAAAATATAACTAAGGTCACTATTTTTAAATTACTGTTCTGATAATATTTCCTTGTTTCTGTTTATATTCCTGGATGATGATCGGTTTGTCGAAATTAAAATATTGTCGGTGTCAGATCATTAAAAATAGTCTTATATGTGGAACCCCTAACCCAAAAGTCGATTCAAAGTATTTTGCATGACTTCGACGAGATTTAAAACAAACGATTCCTCAAGTTAACATATTTTTTACTACCTAGCCAAGTGTCTCAGAACGAACATATGCAGCCGTCACTGTAATTGGTAATTAAAGTCAACATTTTCTATCGAACTCACTTTTCATGTTCCACACAATACTCGTGATGAAGCCGCTATCGCCACAAATTTGATTTTTTGCAGTTATAATATTTAAGTCTTCTGTAAAGACTGACATACGAGGATGGCCAAAAAAATTTTTATTTGATTATTTATTTAATCAGGTAAAATTTGTCCAAGAAGGCTTAGACTGGGTAGGATAATTCATGTGAATTTATTTCACATTATTAATTATTTTTTATCAGGGAATAAAATGCTCAATTATATATTTTTATTATTTTAGTAAACATTAAAAAATATCCCTACAAATTAAGAGACCCTAGAATATAAATTCTAGAGAGAAGCTGATCCCTTTCCCTCTTTTATTCCCTTGCGAGGAGAAGGAGAAGGAGATGGCACAACTAGGCTTGTTAATTTCATTTTTTCTTCGTATTCTTCATATCTTCCTGATCATAAATTATCATATTTTAGTCAAATTGTATGTAGGGTTTTCATAGATTGTGTTTTAATGATAAGAATACATTTCCTTACTTTCTACCCTTATAAATACAAAGTCTATGTAATGGCAGGTAAAACAAAAGTTGTATATATACATGTTATGAGTGCACAAAAAAGAATCATGCAAATTTAATAAGTGAGTGCCAAGATAAAATTTTTATACCGAAATAGTGCAAATTAGTGACCTACGTGCAATATAAAAAATATCTATTTATTTACACTGATATATAAGATACATAAGTACTTGAAATACTCCTAAAAGGCAGATCTACATAGTAAAAATATTAAAAAAATTCAACCATAAAAAAATGCAACCAATAAACATCAAACAATGAGCAACAAAGGAAGTACAAACTTAAGGTTTTTACACTAAAGCAATCGGGCCTACTTCGGAAATTGTACTGCATGTCTCAATGGGGGTGTAGGATAGTCTGAAAGGTTATCAAACGCATGAGAAACATATTAAAGACACTCGAGGAATATAGTCCTACCATCTAACTATATACAACTTGACTAAATTAAACATGAAAGCCCGCCATGTAGCATCCAAACAAGCACCCAAGGAGACTAAGGTCGGGTAAGCATTCTCTATACTACAAACGAACCACCGCAAGAAGGGCTAGACCTTACAAACCCAATTTGGGCAACAACCGAACTGATAGTAAAACCCGCAGGCGAATAGCCTGGGTTTTACTATCTTCCCTACTTTGAAAAAATCCATCCCAGAATTTCCTACGAGGTTACGCACGTAGAAACACACCACAACACATAACATATAACACAGGGAAGAATCTAGAAAAATGCTGCCACATCTCGTCCGCATACTCCCAAGTGACTTCCTCAACCCTCTACCACAACAAAATTACCTTCACCAAAGGCACTTCTTTCATACGGAGAGTTTTCACAGACTGTGAGAATCCACTTAGCCACCTTCTTATGACAGGTTGGGTTGGATATTGAGCTCCTCTATACTTAAGCCGGTGTGATCTCTCGGGCACGTACTTCATTAGTATAGAAACGTGGAGCAACAAGTGCATTGCTCATAGACTAGGTGGGAGTGCAAGCATGTATGTAACCTCTCTAACATGTTTCAACACCTCGAACGTAACCAATATCAACCTTGGACTCAATTTGCCCCACCTCCCAAAATGCATGCCTCCTTTAGTCAGTGAGACTTTAAGAAAAACGTAATCGTCATGGGCAAAACTGATGTCCCCATGCCTCAAATTTGCACAATACCTCTATCTTGAGCTACAAGAAGCATCTCCCTGATCAACTTGAATATCCTCTGGGAGTCCTAAAGTAACTCTACGACTACTATCAATGGCTCACCGCCCTCTATCCAATATGACAGTGAACTAAATGGCTTGCTATACAATGCCTCGTAGGGTGCCATCCCTATGCTAGCCTGGTAGTTGTTGTCATATGTAAACTCCACCAACGGAAAATGCTTTTCCCATGGTCCACCAAAGTCCATGAGATAAGACTGAGCTAGTTCTCCACGATTTGAATCATCCTCTCAGACTGGCGATTGGTTTTTGGATGATAAGTGCACTAAACTTGGTCTCCATCCCAAGTTATCATTGGAAAGATCTCCAGATGGTAGAAGTGAATCTCAATTCCCTATTTGATATAATCACCATAGGAACTCCGTGGAGTCTGACAATTTAGTCTTAGTCTAATCTGGCCAACATGGACACAGTATAGGTCATACAAATCAGTATAGAGTGCATCGATTTTGACAACCAATTGATGACAACACATAACTACATCCATCTGTCGCTTGGAAGGGGGTAGATGTGTGACAAACTCACACATGATGCAATCCCACTTCCACTTTGGTGATGGAAATAGTTGCAGCAAACCGTAGGGTTTATGGTGCTCAATCTTAACCTATTGACAGGCAAGACATCACAACACAATGTCCAAGATGTCCTTTCTTATCCCTGGCCACCAATAAGATAGGACAAGTCATGACACATCTTCACGGAGCCATGGTGAATGATGAACCTGGAGTGATGGGCCACCTAAAGAATGTCCTTATGCTATCCGGGAAATTCTACATCATCTGGCACATACAACCATCTTCTCAAATGGTACAAACTGTCAGCCTCTCTAACCAACCCGGAATGAGTCCCCTAAAGTAACCACTACTATAGCAACTGATCAACTACCATTACTTGTCTGATATGGACTATCATAGTCGGACTAATAGTTAGCCTTGCTAACACTTCCACAATGTTTCGATTGGGTACATCCTCTCTCTAGTTCTCATATTGTATAGCCATAGCTGCTAATTTGGCTTCACAAACTACCGGCCTCTTGCTCCTGCACAAGAGATGGGAATTGCCTGTCAGGGGAATGCCTGTGTCTACCTCCACGTCTTTCTGCCATCTGCTTAGACTATTTGACCACTAACACTAATCATAAACTAACTGACTTAGATAGCTTGCAAACTACCACAGATAAACTAACCGCTGGAAACGCCAAAAAGGTGGTTAACGAAAGCACACACAAGCACATACCTGCTGGCTAGACTATGGATCGGAGCAGGGTGGGGGGTCATAAATAGAACAACCACATACAACATATAGCCGTACAACATATCCAACAACATATAGCATGCACATACAACACACACATTTTCAAAGTGTGCAGCCTTAATAACCCAAGAGGTTGGCTTTATACCAAATTGTAACACCCCAATTCGGCCCTAATGGATGATTAAATTGTGATATTATAATTTGGAAGCTACTTGTTGGGCTATCGCGTACAGACTTTACAAAAGTAGATCTCAACCCTTTGTGGAGGCTTAAGACGGACACCAAGCTTGGTTTTCATAGAATGAATGCAAAGTTCGTACTACAATGGTGAATCTTATACTTAAAGGAATCCTATATAAACACCCATAGCTGTAAAAGTGGCAAAACCCCCTACGACTATGAGCGGTCACTTTAAAAATCCATTGATCACTCCCAACTGTAGAAGCACACCCTCACTATAGTTTTGAGGTTACATGTCATTGCATACATTATATTCTTACTACTTAGTTCAAGTGATTGGCTTAGGTCTTCTTATTAGTTACATAAAGATGATGCAAGTATTTAAACAATGGTCATGGTTACTTGTTCCACATACCTTACACGAGCAATAATTAAAGCGTCGGAAAAATTACACAACATCATCAAGTATTGGGGCATCCAACCCTAATACTCGGACTTTACGGGGGTCTTCAGGTTGTGTGAACCGTTAGCTTCTCTAACCATGTTACGCTAACACACAAATAGCTACAGCTAAATACATTTCATGTACCTGACTTAACTCCTCGTCATGTTCCACGACTATGGGGCTTATATATCAGGCAAGACGATGGTTAACCTTGCACACAAAGAATTGGATCTCCACAGTAATAATATAATAATGTAATGATAAAACATGATAGCACATCCATCATTGCATAAATCTAAATCATACAAGGTTCACATAGTTAGGACACATGTTGTAAAAATCATGAAAATTATTACAAGACTCAAACCTAAATATTATGAAATAAATATAGACGAACCTATATGGTTGGTTATCAAGTCGACCAGTCATGGTTCGACTTAAGGTCACCTATAAAATACCTATTCATGAATAGATGATGGGGTGTGAGAATTTAATGAAGGGGTCATTGAACCTAGGAAATACCAATGGATGATGGGGTGTGAGAATTTAATGAAGGGGCTCATTGAACCTAGGAAATACCAATGGATGATGGGGTATGAGAATTTAATAGAGGGAATGGTTGAAGTGTATATATATGCAGGAGGAGGGAGTATTTCATCCCTCATCTCCGTCCCAGGCGACCTCCCCATTACTGTGTGAGTATTTCATCCCTCATCTTATTTGTTTCCATTAGGATTCTTGCATGCAAGGTTTGTTGAAGACGCCATGCCATGTTGCTAGATCTCCAGCGTCTTATGCATGGGGTTCTTGTCGATTGCTTAGTTGTTTTGTAAATGGACATGTTAATAATTAAATTATCAATTAGATAATGGGGATTTTGATGGGGATAATTAATAATTAATTATCATTAGAATTGCTGAAAATTTAATAAGGAATGAAGACTAACATGAACTAATTACATCATTACATCATTTAAAATTGATAGTATATTGGTCATGTAAGTTGCATGTAGGTTCATGCAAAATAAAATTATACTAATGTATAATTTTATGCCCTCATTCAAATTAGACGGGTCACAATCAGACGAAGTCACAAGTCAGGTACGTATAATAGGTAGAACATCGTATTTTCCTTATTGGTAGCCTTGGTCGGCCTGAGCCCAGATTTGACCACCATGCACCGAGTGCAACCGGGGTCAAAGAATTGACTGAGTCCGACAAGGGGTCGTATTATGTGCGTAAATTGTATAATGCATCGACATTGTTTTGGAGTGGTGATAGCCGCCCCATAAAAAGGCTACGGCCAGGGTGAGCGAGGCACAACGATTCCACCATCGCACTGGAGTGCAGTGATAGCCTCCCCATAAAAAGGCTACGGTCGGGGTGTGTGAGGCACTGGCACTAGAATTGGCAATGAGATGCTTCTCCACAAACGTGGCGTAGCATTCACCTGAGTGCAGTGATAGGCTCCCCATAAAAAGGCTACGGCTGGGGTGTGTGAGGCACTGGCACTAGAATTGTTAGTCAGAGCTTCCCCACAAATGGGGCGTAGCAATCACCCAAGTGCAATGATAGCTTCCCCACAAAAAGGCTACGGCCGGGGTGTGCGAGGCACTGGCACCGGAGACGGTAGTTGTAGCCTCCCCACGAAAGGGCTACGGCCGGGGTGTGGAGATCACAGCGGATACCTCCTCCGCATTGTTTTGGAGTATAGCGGAATCGCTCCACCGTATATTAGAATAAATATAAGGAAATAGTGGAATGTACTTGATTTGTTTTATCTATTATACTACTTAGTGTTGTAATCACTAACGCGAAATTGCCTCCGCAGGTGTCCAGATACGAAAGTAGGTGATTGACAACCAGGGCATGGGGCAAAATAAATATGAGGACTCCTTTTATTATTTATTTGAGAAATAAGTGTGGCTACTGAGAAACGGTCTAAGACTGTGGGATCTTTATATATGTTTTTGTTAAAAAAAATGTTAGACATATTTGCTTAATTGTGAGTAACACCTGGCCAACTAGGCCCACAATGTTGTGACAAATGGCCGGGTCGTTACAAGTGGTATCAGAGCCTGGTTTCCCAAAAGCTCACATATTATAACTCAAGTACCTTGTTGAAGAGTCCAATATTTATCTTTCTCCAATGGGGTATGTCATTAGCGAATTAGTGGACTCACTAACAAACCGAAGTAATCATTGAAAAAAAAATTTAATGAACCTTAACGGAATTGTCGATGGGAACCACAAAAGAAAGTTTTAGGAGATTCTGTATCGACTATGTAAAAATTGCAACAAGATGCATTCAGGGTTATGCAGTGAGCCCCGTCTGTGCTATAATTGCTGAAGGATGGGACACCTGCAAAATGAGTGTCGTCAGCCCCTGAAGCAACAACAGGAGCAGCCTGAGATCCCGAAGATATAATTAATCATGCTTATCATCTTGCTGTTATAATATTTCGGAGACGAAATATTTCTAAGTTGGGGAGATTGTAAAAACAATGAAAATTATTACAAGACTCTAACCTAAATATTATGAAATAAATATAAATGAACCGATATGGTTGGTTATCAAGTCGACCGGTCATGGTTCGACTTAAGGTCACCTAGAAAATACCTATTCATGAATAGATGATGGGGTGTGAAAATTTAATGAAGGGGTCGTTGAACCTAGGAAATACCAATGGATGATGGGCCGTGAGAATTTAATGAAGGGGCTCGTTGAACCTAGGAAATACCAATGGATGATGGGGTATGAGAATTTAATGGAGGGAATGGTTGAAGTGTATATATATGCAGGAGGAGGGAGTATTTCATCCCTCATCTCCGTCCCAGGCGACCTCCCCATTACTGTGTGAGAATTTCATCCCTCATCTTATGTGTTTCCATTAGGATTCTTGCATGCAAGGTTTGTTGAAGACGCCCTGCCAAGTTGCTAGATCTCCAGCGTCTTATGCATGGGGTTCTTGTCGATTGCTTAGTTGTTTTGTAAATGGACATGTTAATAATTAAATTATCAATTAGATAATGGGGATTTTGATGGGGATAATTAATAATTAATTATCATTAGAATTGCTGAAAATTTAATAAGGAATGAAGACTAACATGAACTAATTACATCATTACATCATTTAAAATTGATAGTATATTGGTCATGTAAGTTTCATGTAGGTTCATGCAAAATAAAATTATACTAATGTATAATTTTATGCCCTCATTCAAATTAGGGTTCACGGGTCACAATCAGACGAAGTCACAAGTCAGGTACGTATAATAGGTAGAACATCGTATTTTCCTTATTGGTAGCCTTGGTCGGCCTGAGCCCAGATTTGACCACCATGCACCGAGTGCAACCGGGGTCAAAGAATTGACTCAGTCCGACACGGGGTCGTATTATGTGCGTAAATTGTGTAATGCATCGACATTGTTTTGGAGTAGTGATAGCCGCCCCATAAAAAGGCTACGGCCAGGGTGAGCGAGGCACAACGATTCCTCCATCGCACTGGAGTGCAGTGATAGCCTCCGCATAAAAAGGCTACGGCCGGGGTGTGTGAGGCACTGGCACTAGAATTGGCAGTGAGAGCTTCCACACAAACGGGGCGTAGCATTCACTGGAGTGCAGTGATAGCCTCCCCATAAAAAGGCTACGGCCGGGGTGTGTGAGGCACTGGCACTAGAATAGGTAGTGAGAGCTTCCCCACAAATGGGGCATAGCAATCACCCGAGTGCAGTGATAGCTTCCCCACAAAAAGGCTACAGCTGGGGTGTGCGAGGCACTGGCACTGGAGACGGTATTGGTAGCCTCCCCACAAAAGGGCTACGACCGGGGTGTGCGGATCACAGCGGATACCTCCTCCGCATAGTTTTGGAGTATAGCGGAATCGCTACACCGCATATTAAAATAAACATAAGGAAATAGTGGAATGTACTTGATTTGTTTTATCTATTATACTACTTAGTGTTGTAATCACTAACACGGAATTGCCTCCGCAGGTGTGCAGATACAAAAGTAGGTGATTGACAACCAGGGCATGGAGCAAAATAAATATGAGGACTCCTTTTATTATTTATTTGAGAAATAAGTGTGGCTACTGGGAAACGGTCTAAGACTGTGGGATCTTTATATATGTTTTTGTTTAAAAAAATGTTAGACATATTTGCTTAATTGTGAGTAGCACCTAGCCAGCTAGGCCCACAATGTTGTGACAAATGGCCGGGTTGTTACACATGTCTGTCATATAGTCATCAAAAAAATACATAGTTCAACACATACAACATAACATAGAGCCCCCACCACCACAGTCACTAAGCCGCCTAATCAATGCATCTAGACTGGCTAACACTAGGGAACCTCCCCTACATATAATAGAAAACCATGTCAATAATAAAAATGATTTGATGACCCGTCCGTGTAACTACCGGTAAAATAGAAAGCTAGCAAATATGTATTCCATTGCCTACATGAACTTGGGAAACTTCAAAGTTACCTCACACTAGGCCGTAAGAAACATACATAAACGAGTGACAGCATGCACACACGGCTAATACTCATATTCATAGATACAACACTTACCCCATTACATGCTCCATATTACACCTGCCACGATACTTGAGTAGCAAAAGGAACAATTAAGTTAGTGCTACAAATTACGAAAATTTATTGCAATAGACATTACCCTCATACTCCGCACTACCTCACGGTTGAAAGAGTACTAGTGTGATCCATACATCTCGTACACACTCTTACTCATAAAAGCCGTAAACCCTCATTTTTATACATATAGGCTTAAGAGAGGATTTAATGCTTAGTTTATAGGTCTTATCTTTCAAAAGCCATCAAGTGGTCTCAACCTTGATGTTTTGTTAAACACGTGTAAAAACATGGCTAAATGACCAAACATTGGAGGGGTCTAATAAAACACAGCTGATGTCGTCCTACGTCTCAAACGTGGCTAAATTAGACACAGAGGGAGTCAAGAAGAGATGAAACAAAAGGAGAGATCTATTGTCCTAGATTAGTAGACCACCATATTCTAGTCTGTGAACTCACCTACAACCAAGCATAGAGATTGAACCAAATAAGAATTGCATCACATCTGCACGCAAAACGAACCAAAGCCTCCACACAAGCTCAACACTGAAAAACCACTTAATTATCTTAATTAGGTTCTAAGTGAAGTGTTAAACCTTATTAGGTAACTTAAATAAGGTTTTGGATTCATGTTTACTTACTGGGCTTCAATTAATTTTAGGGTTTTAATCGAATAGGCTTATTTGACGATTTTTTGAACGGGCCTAACAATCTCCAAATGGGCTAATATTTTGATGGTAGGCCTTTACACTTTAAGATTCATAGGTAAATTCCACTATAACTGACCCATGGGCCAATGAAGGGGAAACAAGGCCCATTAACCTCAGCCCTAAGGTACTTGAACGGTGTTCTTTGGCTCTGCACCAATTTTATAAGTGTTCATTCATGGGCTAGAGGACTTCAAAGGAACTTGGGTTAGTGATCCTAGTTAGCTAACACATGGACCTTGTGTCCGGTAAGAGTTTGGTCCAATTTACCATGTAAAGGGTCCCAAGTGGATTTTTACAATTTGTATCACTTGATGGGCTGTTTTTGGTGCTATCTAGACCCTAACAATTTGGAAATTCACAAATAAAATTGAGAACCTACCCAAATGTCTCCAGAATTGGTGATAGGCCATAAAGAGATAGGGTAAGTTGTAGACCAAGTTTCACTCAAATCTAACTCCATTAGCTTATTTTAAGGTAATTAAAAACTTAAGTGGGAAAAAACACTAGGGTTTTCACTTTGCATCTTTACATTGTCCGGGTGAACACCTCAAAAATATACATAGATGATTCTTACCCATTCCCAAGATTTATATATTTCAAGTATAAACTTATTGTAGCATCATATATTTTTAACAAAGTTTATTACCTTAAGATTGGTGGCTTAATATATAACGTAATCACAGATCATGCTCACAATCATAAACAACATAGGAAACATAAGGCATACCTATGAGTATTGTCCATCAGCATTTAAAGGTTAGATTATGCTTAAAACTTTACTGCAAAATCCTAACATTATAATGAACAAAATGATATATTGTGCATCAACAAATCCTATAAGGTCATAGAGTAAAGATAAAAAAACAAGGTGTTTATGTCACTATAACAGTAAAAATTGCCACCTTTCTTCACTTTTAACTCTTTAGGGGGAAATGGACATTATTCAAATTATTAATGTAGATGAACCTAAAAATGTCCAACAAGCACTGTCATGTTCTACTAGTGATATGTGAAAACAGGCAATTGAGGTTTAGATGGAGTCAGTAAAAATTAATAAATTTTGGACTTTCATTGATCTTCATAAAATGCAAAAAGCAATAGGTAACAAATGGATTTTGAAAGTCAAAAGAAAAGCCGATGGTAAAATTGAAAGATATAAATCTCACTTAATAGATAAGGTTTATACCTTGTAAGAAGGAATTGATTATGAAATGACTTTCTGTACGGTTGTTCGATTCAATTCAATTCAACTTCTTATAGATATTTTAGCATGTTTGGATTTAAAATTAGATTAAAAAATTGGATGAAAATTTTTTTATGTAATAACCTGCAGGATTTATTATGAAAGGCCAATAGAACAAAGTATGCAAATTACAATGTTCTACTAATAGTTTAAAACAGTCACCGAAATAGTTTAAAACGTGGCTAAAATTACAATGTTTGAGTGAAAGATTCAAAGCTAAGGTTTATAAACTTCATTTGTAATTCTATCTCTTCACGTCGATAACATTTCTTTAGCTTGGAATAAAAAGGAGTATCTAATTTCTATTATATAATGATTGTCGTCCAATTTTGAAATGAAGGGCATATATGAAACTGAATTCATACTTAATGTAAAAATTCAAAGAGATTATTCAAAGAGAATTTTATCTATTCCTAAAGAATCTTATACCAATAAGATCATGGAATGATTTAATGTGCACGATTGCCACCCAATAGATACTCTAATAGTGAAAGGTGAAAACTATAAATTGCACGAATTGATCCTGATGAAAAACAAAAAATGTTTGGTATCTAGTACTCCAACGTTATTGGAAAGTTGATGTATGTAATAATTTGCACACTCCCTAATATTGCTTGTTCTGTCGAACTAGTAAGTAGATATCAATCCAACCCAAGTCATTGAAAAGCTGATAAGAGGATTCTCTATTACGTCAAAGGAACAACACATGATTCTCTCACTTATAGAAGTCATGATCTCCAACTAGTTGGTTGTACTGATGTTGACTGGGCTGGTAATACGGAGGAATGAAAATCAACTTCAGGATAATTTTTTACTTAATAGAGGAGCTATCTCATCTGCCAGCAAGAAAGAGTCTTGTGTTGCATTATCCTCAATTGAAGCAAAATTTTTAGCTTTAGCTAGTGTAGTTTAGGAAGGTGTTTGGTTGAATAGATTTTTACAATATTCGGGAATTGTCATGCTTTCTTCACAACCCATGACAATATTTTGTGACAATCAAGCTGCAATTGCTTATATGAAAGATCCAAAATATCATAGCAAAGTCAAACACATTGATATCAAGTAAAAATTCATTAGAGTCATTGTTC
>JAURVB010009314.1:0-35822 GCA_033002965.1 Piper betle
GTGCAGTAGGGACCACCCTATCAACATCAACAATAAATATTTATATAAATAACAATGGAAAAATATATCACAAACATGATGTTCTCTTGCAACATTTCCATTCTATTTTTTGATCTTTTGAGCCGAGTCTAGACTCTATTGCTCAACTTGTTTAGTTCTATTCACAATTTTAATCTCATGCAAAACATTTTATCAATTCACACGTCGTTCTCTGCAATAAAAATCTCATAACAATTACTTTGCATCATTCACAACAATTCGTCATTCAATAATATCAATTCCATTTAGCAGGTACATGTGTGCATCGTACATCGTTGCTCCTCTACAGTCCCAACAACGCTCTGTCCTCAAGTTTCTCACCTACATAGATAATAAAAAAATGTCAGTAACAAGTGTTAATAGTCCAGAAATAACTAATAACAATCTGGTATGGGAGAGTTGACTCTCATGTTAAATGAAAACATTCTTGTACTTCTCATATAATCTCTCATAAGAGCGCTAATTAGGAGTTATAGGCCTCGACTCTATAGCGTCCCATTTTATATCATCTCATTCTTTGGTACTTTAAAACTATCCCCCTGCGCGGGAAAATCAATTTGTATTCTTTCAGCCCTCTACATCATCTGTATCACTCTTGGCCCTAAGCACAGAGGCTTAGTACTCTTAGGCATGCGCCTGTAGTACCCTTTGAAACCACAAGTCTAGATATGTGCTGCATTGCAATACCTGTAATCCTCCACACTTCTCCAGGTGTGAGGGACTCAAAGGTGGAGTGATCAATATCCCTCGGGAATGGAACAACCCACTCACCAATCTAGAGCTAGCTTCGACTGGCACATGCCCACTCATGTGGAGTAGTTATTAGTTTTTCCTTGTCTCACATCTCACTGGAAAGATCGAGAAAACTATATGTACATAGGCTTGGGTAGGGATTGCAATATAGTAGGCTCGAAGGCATCATGATCTGGATCTAAGTTTTCAAAAACAAACTCAAGGGATCTCATCCTCAGGGTTATCAATTAAGAAATTCGTGTGACTAAATGGCCCATGTGGAGTGGGATGTGATTAATCAATCACTCGACACATCCGCTTACATGTTAAATCAAATCACAATAGAGTAGATGAGTCAAACCAGAAGCGAGTCCTAAACAGACCTTGTAGAAGCTCTAATTGTGCCACACCCTAGGCAGTGAGCCCATACTGCAGTACTTATACATCAAACTAAAAGCGAACGCTCGCTATGATGCATTCACACATCCTATATCACATGCACATCAATGCACTCATCATACCAAATCACACACATCAAGCCATATCTGATTTTCTAGGCTATGTTGCATTTGATTAACAATTTATGCTTAAATTATTTAATTAGTCCTTAATATTTATTTTAATACAATCCAAATCACACAATTAATTTTTACTTACAATAAAAATATTGATCTCATCAATCACTCAAATCCTAGTATAGTTGTGCTAATAATTATTATTTTTAAGTAATTAGGTCAGAGTTAACTATACATCGCATCATCAACAACTCAGAGTGCCTAGAGTTTTTGTGCGGTTCAAGACTCAAATTCAATGCCCGACAGCCTTCAAAGTCAATTGGGTTCAGCTGGACAAATTCGGTGAAAATCCGGTGATTTATGGGAAATTTCTACGATTCCAATTTTTTGGTGACTTTTCCAGCAAGGTGATCGGGGGTATGGGTCGGCACCCGGCTTAGCGAGCTCCAACCCAATTGTGGTGGTAGTGAGGGCGGTGGTGACGACAATGACTGCCAACGGCGGCGTCGAGTCGGCCGGGGGTTAGTCGCTTGTCCGATTGGCCCTTGGCCAGCCTTGGTGGTGTCACTAAGTGTGGGGGAAAGGGTCTAGGTCGAAGGTGGAGGACGTCTGCTGCATGGCAGCAGCGGACCAGAGTTGCTGGAGCAAATTAGGGCTAGGACCAAGTGGTGCTAGGATGTGGCATCGAGGGGTCGTGGAGCGGGGCAGCGGCCGGGAAGCGTGGGGACAACACAACGACGACTCAGCGGCCTAGATCGGCGGCCAGAGGGGTGTCGATAGTAACAAGGGGTAGTGTCGGGATTTTGGGGAGAAAGGGTCGAGGTGAGATGTTAGGGGCAATCTCGTAAATAAAAGTTGAATCGACTCCGACTCAAGTAAAAAATAATAACTAACTCTTAATAAATTCTAAAAATCTAGAAAAATATGAAAAATTCCCATAAAATAGAATACACACCATAACATCAAAATGACATGTTATATAACTAATAACCCACCCAAACTACTATATAACCCACCCAAAATGAGTTATTCGGCCTAAAAATAATTTTACGATCAAACAAAAAAATTACAGCATACTGTCATATATTTGATAACTCATTTCTCATCATATTTTTGATGTTATTAACATATACTCGGTAACCTCACTACTTATAATGCATAGTTGGCCTTAGTTTAGCATGCAGGTCATGAAACTGACTTAATTCGAACTTGCGGTTGAAATGACTGGTTCGCTAATGTAAAACTTTGACTCGAGTTACAAATTTTACACTTCACCCAGGGTTTTTATAGATTCAAGTAAGTTCAATTTAGTTTGGTTTAATTCGAGTTTTATTAATTGAATATTATTGGAATTCGATTATTCTATTAATATTTTTACTAAATCATTTGCTATTGAGCTGTCTGCTGATTGTACAGACGGCTCAATTATCATTAGGAAAATATATGGATTTCTTAGGTATTTTCTAGGACATACATTGATGTCATGGTTCATGTCGTCACCGATTTGAGACGTGTGTGTACACACCACTTTTTATGATTTCTAAGTTAAGGAGGATCCGAATGACTCGGTTCAGTGTCAGCTTTGATTCCTCTCGATTTATGGATTCGATAATATATATATTGCATGGGTGTTCCCAGTGAAGGTCCATGAGATGCCACGTGTCAAAACTACGTAAAACTACAAAGATACCCTCCGTGCCTACTCACTACTTATTCCCCCTGATTTTCCACCCATTTTCCACTCCCCATCGTCAACCAGATTTTGGCCGTCAATGCCGGCAGATGGCGAGTGCCTCCAGCCACCATGTTAGATCTGACCGACAACCCTCGCAGCCAGGAGTCGATAGCGGGCAATTGCCGACCATCGCTGTCGCCTGCAGCGTCTTTGGGAGCGTGGTTTTTCGCCGCCGATTACGGGAGAACTGCTGTGCCCTCTCGCCGCCAGTAGTTCTGTTCCGACCATTGCGGGTACCAGTATGTTCATCGTCCGACAGTGAGTCAAATGCCACCGGTCTCCATCGCCAATGGGGCCGTAATTGCAGCCGGCGAGCTGACGAAGTTTCCCGGCGGTAGCCGAATGGAGCTGCCGTTTGGGTCTCCCGCGGTCCCAAAATATTCGTCGTGCTGAGAGCTTTCGATTGCCACCGGTAACGCCGTTGATTATAGCCGAAATCGCCGTCGTCGTCTCCACCAGTCGCTGGCCATTTTCTGAGTTTTCCGGCTAGCTGCTGCCGGGTTTTACCCGTTCTTCATCGGATCACCACAGCAACCTCTCCGTAGACCGTTTACATACGGAGCCACAGCCATTGCCGTCAATGTTGCTGGAATTGCCTGACGGCCATTCTTCCGGCCACTTGCTGAGTTGACTCAGTCAACTCGGCTTGACTCACCCGGTTTGACTCAGTATGACTCGCTGAGTGTATTTTTCAACATATTTTCACCGTATTCTAGCCAATTTATGGTGAATTTAGCTGGACATGCATGTAACACTCTAATTCGGCTTGTAAAACAAACCAAATCTTGATATTATAATTAGAAAAACTATTTGTTAGACTATTAGCGTAGAAACTTTATGAAAGTGGATCTCAAACTCTTAAGGAAACTTAAGATGGTAACCTTAAAAGGTTTACATATACAATGCGTGTAAATCACATTACTATATAGAGGTTCTAATTCTTAAGACTCCTAATATAAGCATTCCGAATCATAAGAGAGGCAACATCTCTCCTGTAATTAAAATGAGAACTTTACATATGCAATGATCATTCTGAGTTGTACTTATTCTTAAATGATGTTGATTTTTTAATAAAGTAAACATTGGGTCGTGGTTACTTGTTCCACATGCACCACAAATAGAAATTAATTACACATAGGCATCATCACATGCTAGGGGTCAAACTGTAACAATCAGTCTTCATGTAGAACCCTCAAGTGGCATGACCGTAAGCTCCTTCGGTTCACGCTCCTCTATCACACACAAACAACTGCATACAAATAGGTCTTGCATACCTTTATTTCTCTTCGTCATATTTCGGGACTTTAAAGCTTAGACACCTTGCATCTGCCCCAAAGTTTGTTAGATTGCCCCAAAGTTAACACCCACATTGATGACAATAATAATACCATAATAGATCACAGACCACATGTAGCATATCAAGTACACCAACTTTGGCTTTAGGGTACCCACTTGTCATACATGCATCAGATAACCTGTAGTTTCCAAAATACATAAGCCCCAAAACCCGAAATACATAAGTCATACAACCCGAATACATAGGTCTAATACATAACTCAGTACAATACAAACACATGGTGCTATCCCCTGCCATGAGCCTATCGATCCGTCTACCTCTGCCTGTCACATACATGAATATATACGCACACCACACACAAACACACACACACACACACACACACACACATGCACACACACACATATATATATATAGGAAAAACTATTAGTAATCTGGTACAAAAATAACTACTGATAAACAATTCTGGTTGATGAGTATCTTAATACTTATGAGAAATCATAAAACTTCTATAATATATCACAAGACAGTAAGCTTAGGCCGACATGGCTGAATATCATAAAAATACTCGATTAAATCTATGGCTTCATAGTTACATACAAACGTACTTACGCTTATGCCCTTACATCCTCCATATTGCCATGGTACTTAAGTAGGTCAGAACAATGATAGTGCTACGTTTTCTGGAAACACACTACATTCACAGTACCTTTCTTATATTGCACTAGTTTAGGTTGTAAAGAAATACTAATGCAATTTATATATACCCATACCCCTCACTCTCATATTTATGAAAATTGTAAAAATTCGTGTATACTTATGTAGTCGGTTTAGGTATGGGCTTATATCATAAGCTTGTTAGATCTTTTAGTCAAAAAATATTAAGGGATCTCATCCTTAAAGTTTTATTAAATTGTGGAAAAACTCTGCTAAATGGCCCGACATGGGAGGGATTTTATAAAGTGCCACTAATATCATCTTACATCTAAAACTTGGTAAAATCCTCACTCATGGATCTAAGCAGAGACAAGGTAAAAGAATCTTATGGACCTGGATGAGCAAGTTCCTCGTCTTAACTCTGCGAGCTTATTCCAAGTACTGGAGCAAAGAGATGAAACTTTAATTAGGATCGGATCAAATCGACATGAAAAATGAGGCAACGCCTCTACACATGCATAACTAAGAAACTTACTTAACTTAATTATCTTAGTTAGTAAAGTGTTAAACCTCATTAGGTAACCTTAATTAGGGTTTGGACCTTGAAAATCATACAAGCCATATCAAATGATGAGATGAATATAAAAGTTGTGTATCTAGGTCTATAGAGAAAGCAAAAAGTCCTTCTAGAACATAACTTATAAATTTCCTACAAGATCTGTGCAAAAGAATGATCACCAAGCATTCAAAAAAAATGTAACAATTAATTTATTCATGCAAAAACTATGAAACCACCGCCTATTTACTCCCACCTCAGTAGCTACAAGAAAAAATCATACAAAAATACAAAACATGCAACAACCTAGGTGGATTGAGCACCAAACACACACAACAAGTAAGGAGGGAGGAGGGCTTACTTCCAATGAACCAAGGGGAGGTTTCTTTGGACTTCTCACCCCAAGACCTATAACCCTAGGCCTTCGCTAAGTTTAGAGAGCTTGAAGGGAGCTGGAAGAGGCCATGGAAGGAAGAGGAGTGACCATGGAGAGGGAGTAGGGTTGGAGGAGATGAGGAAAAGAGTGAAAAAGGGGAAGGATGGGTTTAGGGTTTAAAGGAAAAGGGAAAGCCCCTAACCACAAAGGTAAGAGTTGGTGATGTCATAAGTAAGGTGCCCCATTTAAAGAGGTATGGGTGTCATATGTAAAGTGGTATGAGTTGACCCTAAACCCTAAAATTTAGGATTTTCATGCTAAAGTGGCTAGGATGACCAAAAGGGGGAACAACATTGCGGGTCCCATAAGGGTTAGGACGGTCTACAAAAGGGTTCCAACACACGACAAACAATCTAAACTCGTGAGCTAGGCTTTACAACCTCCTCTTCTCGGGAAAATTTTGTCCTTGAAATTCATTTAAGGGGTAAATACACAATAGCTACAGCTCACAAGCATACATATGGTAACATCCCATGTTCGGTTCATCCTTAAACCCAATATATTATTTAATTTTGTCATCTGTTAACTTAATTACATTAAAGACCACACCGACAAACTTAAGATCTAAACATACTTGGCGCCTTAGATGGAAGACAATGACTAACCACAACCGCAACAAGCAAAAACAAACGAAACATAAATATTATTCAAAATATTATAAATTATTAAAAATATAAGTTCCTAAAATATGAGGTTATTATATCATTATACTAAATCAAGAGTAAAGATGTTCGATGACAAAAATAAAATCGAAAAGTAGCATAAAACAACATGACAATAACACAATTGGAGTACATGTATGTGTGAAGACTTTTAGCATCCCCCTGTATCCACTAGTGATACTCTAGGCACACCACCTATATAAATATTAAAAGAAGAAAACATTAGTAACAACTTATGAAACAATTAACCAGTCCGCAAAATAAAATAACTATAACATCAAACTAGTAGGTGAACTCAGTAGTACATCACAAGAAGAATCACACAACACCTACAGGAAACTGCACTTGGGCGCGACCCATAGTTGATCGGGCAACGCCCTTTCTCGTATCCTCTCTAATTCTACCATGCTCCTCTCTTCTGAGCTCTGAAGGTAGCAAAGAACACCGCAGACATGACATATGCCGTAGAATATGGTACTTGTAACCCAACACTTCTTCGGGTGTGAGAAGCTCATAGACTTAGGGGTGAAAATGATGTAGCAAGAAGAGAAAGTAGAACTTTGCGTTGATCCCATCGATAATGAAACAACTGAGGTCCTTAATAGGTCACGCCATGGGACTTACCCCTCGAAGTGGGATTTATCGGAAACAATCTCCTCACTCTCAAAATCGCAAAAACATAATATAATAATAGTCGGCTTAGGTAGGGAATAATAATATTAATAAGCCTTAAGAAAGAAGACAACTTGCAATGGATCTTTTTGTTTTTGAAAATGACTCAAGAGATCTCATAATCGAGAGTTATTAAACACGATATCTAAATAGCCCAAATTAAGTGGGTTATGATAAAGCCACCACTTTACTCGACCTACAATACAAAACAACTCATTCACAGATAAGCATAAAATAAGAAATAAGTCCTAAACGGACATGGTCTCCAAGCTCCAAGCAATCTACCGGTGAGCTCAAACTAGTGACCTATAAATGAACCCAACTCAACATCTAACACAATCTATATAATGCATGCATAAGAATGTGTGTTCAAACGAGATAAAATTAATTTAAATCAATTGTTATATATATTTGTAGATTATGACAGATGAATTAAAACTATAACATGAATGAATGAAAAAAAACAATCACAAAACAATTGTGCACGAGTTACCAAAATAGAGATTTAACCACATTATAGGTACACAAGATCAAGGTTTCCAGATCTAGTCAAAAGTTATAGATTTTCATAAAATTTTAGGAAAAAAGAGAATTAAATAACAACATACTCAAAAGAATAATGACTCACCTTATATTTGACGAAGGAAATATGTACTTCAAAGTATAATTGACGCATGGGTACTCGACATGCAACCACCTTTGATGGCAAATTTTAGCGAACTCATGGTAGACGAGAGAATGTTGGAAAAACTCAATAAAAGGTGGAAGGATGATAGTAATACGATTTGGAATTCAGGGTAGAAATATGTGTTTATAAAGACAAAGTTTTTCATAGAAAAATGAGAAGATAAGGAAATGAAAAAACAATGAATCTTGGTATAAGAAATTAAAAATTAAATTTGAAAGATCTTCCATACAATACCTTAAATGGTTTCATACCAATGCTTATTTAGTAACTATTATTGTAAAAAAACTCTACCAAAGGTAGGTGTTCCTCCCAATTACTATTAAAATCTAGCATGCACTTGTAAACAGATCCTCTAAAGTTTGAATACTACGCTCAGATTGTCCATCAATTTGTGGATGAAAAACAGCACTGAAAGACAATTGAATACCCAATGCTTCCTGAAATTCTTCCCAAAATTTGGAAGTAAATCTTGAATCACCATCTAACACTATCTCTCTTGGCACTACATGATACCTCATAATCTCTGGGATATATAGCCCTGTCAATTTCTCTAATGTGAAGTCCATCCTAATTAGAATAAAATAAGTAGATTTGGTCAATCTATTAACAATTACCCAAATAGCATCATGGTGATTTCTAGTCTTTAGTAAGCCAAAGAAAAAATCATAGGCCATACATTCCCACTTCCATTATAGAATTTTTAGAGGTTGCAGAGTACTACCTAGCCTCATGTGCCCTACCTTAATCCACCGACAAGTTGAGACACTTTTGCACCAAATCAATTACATCTTTCTTTATATTTGACCACCAATATGTTCTTTACTCATCATGATACATCTTTGTAGCTCCGGGATGCACAACAGTTCTAGAAGCATGCAGTTCGAATAGGATATCACTATGGAGATCAAGAAAATTTGGAACTTGAGGAATATAATGTCAATTATTAAATCGAAATAATTCATAATCACCCTTATAAAATCCTGGATAAGGTTGCATAGAGATCCACTGATTTGGCAACACATCTCTTTCTTGTGCCAACCAAATTCTACTAATTACATTAGGTTTTATTATCAATCAAGCCATCATGGTTACAACATCTTGATCTCTGAGTTGAGTTCGATAACGTTACAAAGCATCAGCCACCATATTAGCCTTTCCTTCCTGATAATCAATCTTAACATCATAATCAATTAAGAAATTTAACCATCTCCTTTTCCTATTGTTTAAGTTTTTTGGGTGAAGATATACTTTAAACTTTGATGGTCAGTCATTATCTTGAATGGAGTTCCATACAAACAATGTCTCCAAGTGTTTAATACATGGATCACCGTGGCGAAGTCCAAATCATGAGTTGGATAATTCTTTTCATGCGGGTTTAACTGTCTTGATGCATAAGCAATAACTTCTCTCTGCATAAGTACACATACTAATCCAACTCCTGATGGATCGACATATACTAGAAAATCTTAGTATTTAATCGGTAATGATAGCACAGGTGTCGAAGTCAAATTCTCCTTCAAAGTTTAAAAGCATTGCTAGCAATCATTAGTACAGATAAATTTTTCTTCCTTCCTAGTTAATTTGGTAAGAGAAGCTGTAGAAGAAGAAAATCCATGGATAACTCTTCTATAATATCCAGCTAAGCCCAAAAAACTTCAAACTTTAGCAATTGTCTTTGGTGGCTCCCACTTCTGAATAGCTTCAATCTTGGCTGGATCTACAGCAATTTCTGCAGCATAAATAACATGACCCAAAAAATTTACTTCCTTAAGCCAAAAATCGTACTTTGAGAACCTTATATACAAATGTGATCTCTTAGGTTTCGCATAATAGTTCTCAAATGTTGCTTATGCTCGTTCTCTGAAGAAGAATAGATCAAGATGTCATCGATAAAGGCAATGACAAACTGATCTAAATATGATCTGAAAACTCTATTCATCAAATATAAGAACACTATAGGAGCATTAGTCATCCTAAAAGGTAACACCAAAATTCATAATGTCCATACTGAGTTCTAAATTGTATCTTTGACACAACTTCAGTTCTAATCCTTAGTTGATGATACCATGATCTCAAGTCAATCTTTGAGAATACCACAGCTGAGGACAATTGGTCAAACAAGTCATCAATACGGGGTAGAGGATACTTTTTTTATAGTCACCTGATTAAGCATCCTATAGTCAATGCACATCCTCATACTCCCATCCTTCTTCACAAACAAAAGCAAAGCTCCCCATGGTGACACACTAGGCTGAATAAATCTTTGATCCAACAAAGTTTGCAATTGACTTTTCAACTTTTGTAATTTTGATGGTGAGAAGCGATACAAAGCTTTTTAAAATTGGAGTAGTCTTAGGTAAGAGATCAATGGTGAAATCTATCTTTCGTTTTGGTGGCAGGTATAATATCTTCCAGAAATACATCCTCAAATTCACAAACAATAGAAAATATCCCTTCCTTGCCCTTGAAAAGTGCAACATCGTCTACCCTTTCTAAAATATACCTTCGTCTTACAATCAATCAACACACTATTCTTTGACATCTAGTTTATGCCAAAAATTAAATCAAACTCTACCATCTGGAACACAAAGAGATTGGCTACAAAAAAACATTGTTGAATATTAACAATGACCCCTCGTGCACACAAACCCACAGTGGATATTGTTAGAATAAATTCAATGACGTGCAAGTATACACGATCGAAGCCACTAATATAATGATGAATTCGAGTATCGTCCAACAGAGAGATGAATTTCTTTAAATTAATTAAAAAAAACTAAATGAAAAGCAAAACGAACACAATTGACTTAATAATAATTTTAAATTAAAGGAGAAGTTAAAATGATAAAACTCGTTCTAGAGTCGAATTTCCCTTAACATGAATTTAATCTTCATCACATCTTACTCTTATCTTCTATTCTCTCAAATTGTCAATCTAAGATAAATATATGACATGGTGCCTCCCGCTCCTTTATGCTTCTATTATTTTGCCTCAATTTTTACCTCCCAGTAACAATTAATTAATCAACAAAATAATGCATTAAGATTTGCCTTACAATCTCATACGGTGTTGTATACCTCCTGACCACAACGACAAACAAGTCAAAAGACTCGTCCGTATGATAAATTCTCAATGACTAATCTAATTAATTTGTCCAAAAATCTAATTAAACCTACTGATCTAAGAAATAGGCGATCAATCTACTCTTAGCATTAAGAACATGATAATTCAAACAATCCGATTGAATAAAAGAGTAAGAGGTTGAAATGAATTCAATTAAACCATGTTAAGTTCCACTCTTCTCTAGAACGAAATAAAAGATTATTCCATAATAAAAAAAGAAACAATATAAAGAAGAAACTACTTTCATTATGAAAGGAAAAGAATTACAAAAACTAGACTACTTCTTAGCCAAGAGTTGAGATATCTAAAACAATAAATGACCACCCCTTTATATAGAAGATGAGATGACCATAAGATACATCAATTCAAGAAAGGTACTCACAAATCAATGTATTCTAATTGATTATGATGTCCATTTAAATTTCCAACTCCTCAACATACTCAAATGCTGCCACAACAATGTACATCCATCCTCATCGAGCTTTGTGAACTCCTTGTAGTAACCATTGGGTGACCATGACCTTTCAATTCCAAAGCTTAATTTGTTTCATCTTTTTCTACATTAAAACTCCAAAATTAAGCATATCTCATAAAATATTAATTAACTAGAATAAAATGAGAAATATCACTTAATTAATAATATTTATACCCGCAAAATACAAAATCACATTAAAAACATGGGTAAATATTGTATACTTTAAACACTTAATAGATACAAGATCAGCATGAGTAGTTACTAAAAAGAATATCCTAGACTCACCACTTCCAATCTTGCTTTATCAATAAATTCAGACGTAACAAAAGAATGTGTATACCCAAAATCAAACAATACTAAAGCCGTGTTTAGATCCAACAGGAAGTATACCTGCAACAACTTCAATTCCCGCCAAAGCATAAGCAATAGTAGCAACAAGCATCTTCCCTTTAGCTTCTGCCAGTGCTACCATGATAGGATTTGATGGAGTGGCTGATCCAACCGATGGTACAACAAGCACAACAACAATGTCATTCATCGCAGCTCTTTGTTTATGATTCTGATTTCTCCTTTGATCTCTACCTTGTGGAGATAGCAAATGAAAATGTTGTTGAGGAATTGGCAACAAACCTTGTTGTTGAGTTTCAAAAGGGCAATTCCTCTTCTTATGGCCGATACCTCCACATCCAAAACATACAATGCTAGAAAAAAGATTGTTGAGTTTATGGTTAGTAGTTGAGTTGTGGGCATGTATTTTTCATATGTCCTAGGTAACCACAACCAAAACACACTACTTGATCCAGTTTGCATTCACCAAAGCGTTGAAACTTACAAGTAGCACAAACCGGTGCATCCCAATGACCTTATATCGCCCTCATGGAAATGTTGGACTCCTTCCTTGGTTTCTTCTCATCATGCCCCATTTGTTTCTCATACTGGTGTTTCTTTCCAGAAAATTTTTGAGTTCCAATAGTCTTGTCTTTTGTCTGATAGATTCTTTCATCTGTAGAGGTTGTACTAGCCACTTCATCCAATGCCTTGTATTTTACAGTGGCTAGTCTTTGCTTAATAGGGTAGATTAGTCCCTCAAAGAATCAGTCAGCTCACATCTTTTTGGTGGCTACTAGAATAGGAGAAAATCACCCCAAACTAATGTACTTGGCCAAATATTCGGCAACTGACATACCCTTTTGATCCAAGTGTTCAACTTCTAGTTCTCTCCTCCTATTTTCCTCAAGTCAAAAATACATATTGCCAAACACCACTTGGAATTTCTCCCAAGCTATATCTTAAGGCGCTTTTCCTTGGAAATGAACTCTCTTGGAAGAGTCCCACCAAGTCCTTGCCTTGCCTTTGAAAGCATCTGTCGCTATTTGAATCCAAAGCTCTATAGGCTGATCTATGCTCTCGAACAATCCCTTGGTAGCAATCAAATATTCGTTTGCATTTTCTAGGTCTAGATTCCTAGCAAACATGCCATCTTCATTCTTCAAAAACTTCTCTACCTGCCATGCACTAGGTTTTACTTGTTGAGTAGTAGTTCCTTCTCCAACCTCAAAAGGTTCTTGAAAGTACAGACTCTCCCCCACTTCTAGTTTCATTGCCTCCTTGCACATGTACACGAAATGAAATAGGAGTCACATCATGGATCACAGTGGTCGGTGGAACTGATGGTGTACTTGTCACATGATCTTGAGCTGGTGGTGGCAGTTGTGGAAATACCGGTGATCTACTAGATAAGGGACCTGTTGGCATCGATGGTCATGAAGGTAAGGATGGTTTCTCACTCCTTTCCCTATCCTTAATAGGTCTCTTTAGTGATCTCGCCAACTCAACGCTTATTTCTCTCATCTATTGCTGAGTGTCTATTTGCATTTCCTTTAATTGTTGTTGGGTCTCTAGCTATATTTCCATCACCCTTGTCATGAAGTCATTTATCATAGTTATCCTACTACCTAATTTCACTGATCGGGAAGCTCTACTTTGCCCTAAGGTAGCATGAGTCCGTTCCTGAGTTCTATAATCATGAGGTGGAATCAGTACCTTGAGAATTGGAACATCAAACACTTGGACATTCTCCATAGGAACCTCTTCTTGATCTATGGCCTGACGACGTCGGTTAGACCCACTACCAGAATGAGCCTCCCTTGGCCTCAGAAGACTAGGTGGTGTCAAATCTCTAAAAAAAGTCCTATGAGTTCCTCTCACCATAAGACCATCCCAAACCAAAGATAAGTGCATAACAACAAACAATACAAACAAGAACATACCTGCCAGTGAAAACTAGGGATGCATATTCAAAGAAATCTTCCATTCCAATCAACCAAGACATAGACATAGATTTGATACCATTCTGTAACATCCCATCCCGGTTCATCTTTCAACCGAATGGAAATGTTATATTATTTAATATTGGTACTCTTAACTTAATTACATAGTAGACCACACCCACAAAACACCTTAAAATCTAAACTTACTTGATATTTTGGATAGAAGACAACTACTACCCACAACTGCAACAAGCAAAAATAAACAAAATATAAACATTATTCAAAATATTATAAATTATTGGAAATATAAGTTCTCAAAATATGAGGTTATTACATCAGTATACTAAGCTAAGAGTGCAGATGTTAGACAAAAAAATAAAATCGAAAAACAATATAAAACAACGCGACAACAATGCAACGGGAGTATGTGTATGTGTGAAGACATTAGTATCCCCCTGTATCCACTAACGACACTCTAGGCACACCACCTGTAACACCCCATTTCGGCGCACCCGTGAACCGACCCGGAAATGTCACCGGTGACCGAACCGTTCACTAATCTACTGGGTTCGGTTAAGCCGACCCGGATCTGCCCTCGGCATCTCAAGATGGAGATGCAAACATGAAATACATGAATGGGAACAATTGGGTTCTAACGCGGTCCTACATGCATGCTATGATGTACAAGTAAAAACAAGACAAAACAATAAATGAGAAACCAAAAGAAAATATATACTACTACGTAAAAACGGACAGAGTTTCCCCTAAAAGTGCAATAAGGGCCAACCTGTCCACAACAAAGGTATATAAATATTTTATCAAAATACGACAAAACATAACAATCTACCGCGACATTCCATTATTATCTCATTTGTTTTCATCTAAGCTGAGGCTGAACCCAAGGCTCCCTGCTCATTCACATCTATCCGTTCATTTCATAACAGGCAATTCATCCAAACAAATACATCTAAATTATCATTCACATAGCATTAACACATCATCATTATGCGTTACACGCGGCAGGTACATGTGTGCGTGGTTCCGTGCTGCTCCTCCGTAGTCCCGACAGCTTTCATCGCTCGCATTCCTCACCTACATATATATAGAAAAACCGTTAGTAACGAGTGTTACCGGCCCGGAAAATAACTAATATCAATCTGGTACAGGAGAGCAAACTCTCCTGTTGAATGAAAACCATATACTTCCTCAAGAACTCTCATCAAGGCACATATGGGAGCCGTCGCCCTCGGGTCAACAGCGTCTCCCTTTCTTTCTCATTCTCATACCTTGGCCATTTCTCTATCGCTTCTCTTCTCGCATCAAATCTCATTCCTTTTCGCCCTCTACACCTTCCATATTACTCCTGGCCTTGAGCACGAAGGCCGAGCACTTTCAGGCAGCCGCCTTTAGTACCCTTTGAAACCACAAGTCTAGACATGCGCTGCATTGCAGTACCCGTGAACCTCCACACTTCTCCAGGTTTGAGGAACTCAAAGGTGGAGTTGTCAGGATCCCTCGGGAATGAAACAGCCCGCACACCATTCCAGAGCCCACTATCGACTCACACGTGCCCGCTCGCGTAGCACGGTAGTCGGATTTCCCTCATTCAATCTCTCACTGAAAACACGAAAACTATACATATATATATAGGTCTAGGTTGGGATTTATACAATAGGCCCGAAGGCATCGTGAGCTGGATCTAAAGTTCGAAAACAAACTCGAGGGATCTCATCCTCGAGGGTTATTAATCCGAAAAATTGTTGGCTAAATAGCCCGAGTTAAGTGGGATCCGATAAAATGCCACTTAACTCGTCCTGCACATGATAAATCAAATACACAATAGAGTAGCGTAAAAAAATAGAGACGAATCCTAAACAGACATGGTAGAAGCTCCAAACGGGTCCACACGCCTAGGCGGCGAGCTCCTACACCGTACCTACACAATCAAGCTAAAAACTAACGCCCGCATGATGAATCACACATCCTATAGCATGCACACACAATCAACACAATCACGCATCAATCAACACACATCAACCTATATCAATTCTAGCAACTCTACTTAGGCTAGTTTGCATTAGATCATGATCATTACCTAGTTACCCTAATTAGTTTCTTAGCCTCCATTTTTAACACCACTCAATCAAACAAATTTCATATTTTATCCTTAATCAAATCTACATTTATATATATTATTATAACACACAATTCACCAATCCTAGCATGCAATTCTAATAATCAATACTTTCAAATAATTAAGTTAAAATAAATTATACCTCACGTCGTCGAAAATCGGCGACGGCTAGGGTTTTCGTTTCGTGGCTCGAAACTCGAATTCGGCACCTAGCGGCGTCCGAAGTCCGATCAGATTGGACCGGGTGCGTTCAGCGGATGATCCGGTGAATTTCCCACCAATCCAGTTTTTCTCGCAGTTCCGGCAGTTTTCTGGCGAGTGTCGGCGGTTTTCCGGCGATGATTCGGGACCGGGGCAATCAGGGGGTCTATCGGCACCAGCTCGACGGGCTTGGTCTGATGGTGGTGTCAAACAAAGCAGCCGGGGCGGCGATGGATGTCGGCGGCGGCGTCGAAAGTGGGCGGCGGCGGCGTGCTCCGATCGGGGCTGCGGCCGGCCTCGACGGCGGTCGGGATGATGGGGGAAATGTCGGCGACGGCGAGGGGGTGGTCGTCGGGGTCACAGCGGCGGTGGCGCGGCCCGGATGGCGGCGAATCAACGAGGGAGGGCGTCGCGGCTTGTGGGGCGATTCCGGCGTCGTGGCGGCGAGACGGTGGCCGGGGTGGGTCGTGGCGGCACGGCGACTGCACGACGGGGTGGGGCGGCATTGATCGGCGGCAGCACGGCGTCGACAGCGGCGGCGGTGGCGACCACAGTGGGCGGCGAGGGTTTTGGGAGGGAAAGTGTCGGGAGGGAGAAAAATACCCTCAATGGCAAACTCGTAAATAAGTATTGACTCGATTCCTACTCGAGTCAAAATAATAATTAGTTCGTAATAAATTCTAAAAAAATCTAGAAAAATATGGGAAAAATCCCGTAAAATCAGACGAACACAGCAACATCCAAATGATATGTTCTATAACTAATAACCCACCCAAATATAATCTAACGCGTCCTAATGCGTTATTCGGCCTAAAACTATTTCTATGATCAAACATATAAAAAGAAAAAAAATACTGCATACTTTCATATATTCTGATAACTCATTTCTCACCATCTTCTCGACGTTATCATCATATATTCAGGTACACCTGACTCTCATCGCTCATAACTCACAGCTGGCCTCGACTCAGCACGCGGTTCATGAACTGACTCGACTCGAACCAACGGTCGAACCGACTGGTTCGGTAACGTAAAACCCTGACTCGAGTCACGGGTTTTACACCACCTACATAAATATTAAAAGAAGAAAACGTCAGTAACAAGTTATGAAACAAGTTACCGGTCCGTAAAATAAAATAACTATAATATCAAACTGGCATATGAACTCAGTAGTCCACATTAAAGTAAAGTAAGAAGGGAATAGTACATAGCAAGAAGAATCACACAACACCCAATGGAAACTACACTTGCGTGCGACCCGCAGCTGATCAGGCAATGCCCTTTCTCCTATCCTTTCTAATTCCACCATGCTCCTCTCCTTTGAGCTCTGAAGGTAAGCCAAGTACACCACAGTAACATACTCTGCCCGTAACCCCACAACTCTTTGGGTGTGAGAAGCTCATAGACATAGTGGGGAAAATAATGCAATAAGAAGAAAAAGTAGAGCTATGTGTCGATCCCATCGATAATGAAATAACTAAGCTCCTCAACAGGTCATGCCCTGGGACTTACCCCTTGAAGTGGGACTTACCCTAAACAGTCTCCTCAATCTCAAAATTGTAAAAATATAATATAATAATAATATACTTAGGTAGGGAATAATAATATTAATAGGCCTCCAAAAGAAGACACCTTGCAATGGATCTTTTGGTTTTGGAAAACGACTCGAGGGATCTCATCCTCGAGGGTTATTAAACACAATGTTCTAATGGCTCTAATTATGTGGGTTGTGATAAAACCACTACTTAACTTGTCCTACAATATACAACAACCCACCCATCAAATAAGGATAAAACAAGAAATGAGTCCTAAATAGACATGGTCTCCAAGCAACAAGCACTCTACCGGTGAGCTCAAACTATGCGTCCTATAAACTAACCGAACTCAACATCTGACAAAATCTATAGGATGCATCAATGAGAATGTGTGATCAAATGAGATAAGATTAATTTAAATCAATTGTTATATATATTTGTAAGTTACAATAGGTGAATAAAAATATGACATGAATGAATGAAAAATAATCATGACAAAATAATAGTGGAAGAGTTTCCAAAATAGAAGATTTAACCAAACTATATGTATATAAGATCAAGGTTCTAGATCAAGTCAAAAGTTATAAACTTTCATCAAATGTCAGAAAAAAAGAAGAGAATTAAATAACAACATAATCAAAAGAATAATGACTCACCACACATACGGCGACAGAAATATATACTTCAAATAATAGTTGATGTATGGGTACCTTGACGTGCAACCAACTTTGATGGCAAATTTTGGCAAACTCTAGTAGGTGACAATGTTGGGAAAACTCAACAAAAGGTGGAGTAGACAGGTAATGTTGTGTGCAAAACATGTCTAGACTTATGGTATCAAAAAATATTGAAGGTGATTGCCTAAGAGTACTCGACCTTTGTGCTCTAGGCCAGGAGTTATATAGAGGTATGGAGAGGGCTTAGGATAAGCGCTTTTCTCGAGAGTGAGACCAGTTGTTGTTGAAAGAGGCATTTGTCGAGAGTAGCATAGCACCAGTTTAGTTTGGGATGCTAACGAGTCTGCAGCATAATGGCTCCTCAGTAGATGCTCTTTGAGTATTCCCATGGAGAGCATATATGATTTTTCTTTCCTTGTGAAAATCAGTTTCCACTTGCCAGGTTGTACTGGTTATTTTCTAGATTAGTGACATTTGTCACTAATGTTTTTCTTATTATATATGTAGGCCTAATGTTCCTATGGACTGGGTCGTCTTGGGTGGAAGGACAAATAGATACTTCACACACTTGTGCTCAGTGCAGCGTTGTTTTCTTTGTGCTTTTGTCTATGTTTGATGTGCCTTTATGTATAATTACTAATGCCTTCTATTCTCGAGATGTCAAGAGGGTTGTTTTGGTCAGTTTTCTCGTTGTAGTATTATAGATTAATTGATTTTATACATGACTTGACTAGATCGTAATAGTTCTAATTCAATGATTAGGTCAACCAAAATCGGGTTATTATACTTTGGTACAGAGACATCTCATGGTCGATTGTGATGAAAGACTCTTATTTTGAGCCAAGTGTATGGAGTTGTCCTTAATCAAGTTGGCTAGTCATTTCCTTTGTTTTTTCTCGGGATTTTAGACTTTTGCTTAGTGAGACCTAAGTATTGCATGTTTCAGTCTCAATAGTTATAGAGGAATTGTTGATAAATTTGAGATCTGGATTTCAATAGATGCAAACAGGGATCTCACAGGCATGTCATGATGGGCTTAGAGACCCTTCTTTCCCTTTTTTTGTGCTAGAGACTTGGACGAGTAAAAGTGTCCACATATTCAATCAACTAAGGTTAAGTTGGATGGTGACCAGGAGTAGTTGGAGCACAAGGGACATTACAACACTTGTCCATCCTTTTGCAAGTCACCACTTTAGTCCTCAATCCTCAGGACATGGTGTGTAGTGTGAGACATAGATATCATAGATGACCCTAGCAGAGAGCTTGGAGTGTGAAGACACTGGTAGAGTTACCTAACACATGAACATAGACCAATAAGTGCCTTGGATAGATGCATGAGACATAGTTTGAGGTCTACTATGGGAAAACTTTGACCCCTTAGACAGATCCTTGGAGGTAGAGGCTAAAGCTATGCCAACAGAGTACCTGGAGCACTTAGAGCACAAATTAGAGTTTGGACTAGTGACTTGGATTTACCACTTCCAGCTGATGACAATGGTGGATGAGGACGAGTACCAAGGATGGCCTACTTTCCATTGGCACTTCATCGCCTCCCCATCTTCCATTGGTTCATCTTTTGTTACACCCCGATTTTGGTTCACTTAAGAACTGAATCAAAAATGTTGCGATTGAGTTGAGTCATGTTTAAAGTTGTTGGTTGGTACGACTCGATCGATAAAATAGATCGAAATAACCTTTTTGGTGTCATGAGAATGAAAGACACCGTTAAATACACGTCAAAACACATTGAACATAAATAAAAGTAAGGAAGTAAATAACAGCGCTGAGCTCAAGTGTGTGTAGTGTTTATCTATCCTCACACCAAAGTCGACACAAGATTGCAAGATCTACATATATTATATAAAAAATGTCAGTAACGAATGTTATTGGTCCGAAAAATAGCTAATACAAACTGGCAAATGGGTATTCCATTACCCACAAAAACTTATGAAACTTCAAGATTTCCTCACAGTAGGCAGTAAGCAAACATACTTAAGCAAGTGTCGGCTCACATGCTGTGGCTCATAATCATATTTATACATACAACGCTTACGCCCTCACATATTCCATATCACCCACCACAGTACTCGAGTGGCAAAAGGAACAGTTAAGTTAGTGCCACAAATTCCAAAAATGTGATGTGTTACACAATACCCTCATACACCACACTACCTCAGGGTTTGAAGGAGTATTAGTGTGGTCCATACATATCTCTGTACCATTTATTCTCTTATTCGTGAAATCTATAAAAATGCACGTACTTATATAATAGGTTTAGGGAAAAGGTTTGTATCATAAATTTTTAAAGCTTAAGTTTGAAAACTAACAAAGGATCTCATCCTTGTAGTTTTATTAAACATATGTCAAAAACACGACTAATAGCCCGACATTGAAGGGATCTAATTAAACACCGCCGATGTCATCTTACGTCTAAAACCCGGTTAAACTCAACACATATGGAGTCAAACAGAGAGGGAGAGTCCTACGGACCTGTGGTCCAAGCTCCAAGCGTATCTGCACATTTACGACGAGCTCGAACTCTGAAACCTACATCAGAACCCACTATTAAATAAAATACTAACATCTCTATATAATGCATGCTCATGGTGTGTGCTCATATCATCAATACATCATAATAAAGAAAACAGTGCTAAGAAACCTATAACTAAACATTTAGCATGCAAATCGAGACATAATAATACTAAATAATAAATAAATAAACAAGAAAATGCACTCATAGATAATTAGATAAATAATAAATACATAAACATGAACATACTCTAATCATAAGATAATAATATAATTACACAATATAAATACATGGGTAAACACTAGTAAATATCAGTATATACTCATGTTAGTAAACATATAAATAAACAAATATATAAATAAATATTTAATAATTAAATAAATAAATAAAGAAATAGTTAATACTCATTGATAATGAATATTAATAATATCATAATTATACAATACAAGAATACATAATTAAATACAAATAAATAATCACATGCAGGCAAACAAGCAAATATATAAATAAATAAATAAATAAAATAATAAATAAACGAAAGTAATCATAAAATCAAAACATGCTAAATCATGTGAATATACATCTAAACTAATATAGAAGTTCTCGAATTACTGAAAACGGTCGAGAAACGACCGAAAACGGGATGAACCATACCGAACTGAGCTAAACCAGACCAAACCAAATGGGTTGAACCAACCCGATCTGGCTTAACTAAAAATTGGGTAGGCGGACCTGAACTAGACAGGCAGACTCGGACATGGGCTAGCGGGCTAGTGGATTGGGGCTAGTCAGGGAGCATGGACGTGAGCAGGTGGACACGACAAGAACACAAACGCTAAGACATGCAAACAGATAGACGTGGTGACCGCTGCCCATTGTCGAAAAATGCTGATGGTAGCACGGCTGGGGTTGCCGCCGGTTGGGATTGACGAAGGGGGCAAAGGAGGAGTTGTTGGTGGCGTTAGTTGGAGGAGTCTGGCCACTAGTAAGCTGGAAAACAGCAAGAAACGGGGCGGATCGCTGCCGGGTGTGGCAACGTCGTCGGCAACGATCGCGGTAGTGGTAGTCATCATGGGTTGTCTCAAAATGGAAATCTCAGGGAATAGACGCTGTGTGGGTGGTCAGACTGGCTGAAGGTGGCTTGCTGGCACCGGAAAATGACCCAAAAGGGAGGCGGCGAGTGGCGAAAACCGACACCAAAAACGTTGTTGCCGGCAGCGACTGAAGCGGTGTCGGTGGCGATCGTGGATACGGACTGATAGCTGGCCTCAAGGTGGTCACGGCCGTATCGATCTGGTGGCCAGTGGTGAGGCGAAAACTCGTCGAGCAGCAAGTTGAAGTGGTGGCGGCGTCGAGGTGAAAATCATGTAAAATTGTGGGGAAGTCACTAGAAATCAAAGGGTGAAAATAAAGCTGAGTGGATGGCTTAGATCTTGCCACATGGCAAGATCTCGAGCATCTGACAACTCGTGGCCTAGTGGGGCCCGCCTATGGGTACATGCACTATACATATGGATGGAAAGCTTGGATCGAAACCGTCCAAAGTCAAAGCTGACTCAAGTCCTCAAAGTGACTCAATAGGCAGGGATCGAGGCCAAGAAGGCTAATTGGGCGTCAAACCCTAAACTCAATCTAGCTGAGCCCACAGGGGCACAAACCAGTGTTCTGAAATCCCTAAGATGCATGTAAATGAGATACGCTGAAAATCCCAAACTGATACTAAACACTTCATCGGCCTAGATCTAGGCCTAAAATCCTAGCTAACTCATAAAAATCATATGTATACCTCGCTTATACACTGATAACTCATGCTCTACTGTACCATAACTGAAACTATCATATGCATGTCGGGTATACTCAACCTCCATAACATGCTCATATGGCCATCTGGGCCTCATACTCATATTCTTAAAATTGTTTTGGCTCGAGCTCGCTCGAATCGATTCGAGACTGCCTGAACGTAGACAAAACTAAAATCGTTTAAAACCCTAAGCCGAAACTTGGGGTTTTACATCTTCACTCCAATGGTACTTTTGGCTTCTCTTTACCAGATAAAGGCATGGACATATTGAGGATGAGGAGGACTACCTTTGACCACGGATTTAGATGTTTGACCAAATTTCACTTGATCCACTAGTGTCAGATTAGTGGTTGTTCTTTGAGAGCCAGTCAGCATTGATAGGAGGAGTCACCCGAGATTTTCAAAGACCAGTGTGAGCTCAGTATTATTCCACCATCATACGTGTCACCACCATGATTTAGACCCCTCCAGGTCAATCACGCATGGTTGGACAACCCGAACCGAGTTGTTAGCAGCCATCTCTAGGGAGACAATTACACAAAGGTAGACATGATAGAGATAGTAGTGGCTTCACAATGTATATGATCAGGACCAGACCTTTAGCACATAGATAGCAATACTATCAACTGAGCTGCACGACCGCTGCCCGTGATACACTACTGCCGTCCAAGTTGCACAACCACCATCTGCGATGCATGACCATCGTCCGTGATGCACTACCACTGTCTGGGTTGCACAACTGCCAACCTAGTTGTACAACAACCATCTATGATCACTACCACTATCCGGGTTGTACAACCACCGTCTGTGATGCACTACCACCGACAGAATATGCACTTTTGCCGTTCGTGTATTGCACTATCGCTAACTGAATAGAGCAGTTAAAGTGAGAGCCACGATCAAGTAGTAAATCTAAGTTGTGTATGAGAACGTCATGGACATAAAAAAGTAAACAAAAAGCAAAAAGGTCTTGTAGAGCACGACTTATGAATTTTCTACCAAGGTGATGGAGGAGGGTTGGAGGAGATGAGGAAAGGAGTGATAAAGGGGAAGGAGAGGGGTGTTAAAGAAAAAGGGAAACTTCCAACTACCAAGGCATGACTTGGTGATGTCATAGGTAAGGGGCCCCACTTAAAGAGGTATGAGTGACCCAAAAGCCTAAAACTTAGCATTTACACCATGAAGTGGGTTGGACGACCTTGAGAACAACATAGCTGGTCTCACAGGGACTTGGACAGTCTGAAAAGTGGTTCCAACACACGGCAAATAATCTAGACTCACGAGAAATAAGGTCATAGATGAAAACCAGAAATAAGAGCCAAGGCGGCATAATGTCTGATTGGGCGGCATCAAATATGGGGGAGACTAAAGTCATAGCTCGTACATAACATACCATGTATACACACGTGGCAAAAAAGGCCGGACAAGCAACTCGATTTGAGTCAAGATCGACTTGAAATTGAAACCATCTAGCGGAGAGCCCGGGTTTTACAATGCATATCCACATAGTATAGTTTATTTGATTCATTATTGATTTGTATTCAATTTATGTATTTTTCTATCAATTTCTATTAATTAATTAATATATTTGAATAATTATTGATTTATTCATTAATTAATATTGAAATGTTATTTATTGTTATATTGAATTACTATATTGTCGAATAAGATCACCAACACACACTAGCATGCATATCATAACATTTTAGATGGTTTTTGAGATATGGGTTTCGATTAGGTACTAGAGTCAGTTACTGATTTAGTTGGTAGATGTGCCAATAACAAGTCCGTAGGATTGTGCTTGATTTATCGTCTGCTCTATCTGTTTTGTATTTTGAAAACCGACCATGTGGTTATTTGATTAGATCCCACATGGTTGTGTTATTTTATTTACTCTGACTTCTTGGGATTAGTAACCCTTGAGGATGAGATTTCTCAAGTAATTTTAAAACTAAAACTCATTACTTCAGCATGGATTTTTATATGATAGGTTGGTTTAAGCGACTATGCATTGTTGATATCAATAGCCTACCCATATTGTTTTATCAGGTTTTGAGTGAGTGAGATTAAGAAGACACTATTTACCCTGTTGATTATTATTCAGGGATGACTATATTGTCCCTCTACACTCGTTCTTTTATACCTCGAGAGTGTAGAGTAGCATGTATTATAAGCATGGATATGGATTCATGGTATTTATTGATCACTAGAGTTCATGATTCGTTGCGGTCGGCCTTGAGAGCACTGAGCAGGAGAAATTGAGGTTTGGAGAGGGCATATCGATTGTGTTTTGACCGGTCCGTGGAGACTAGGTTATTTTATTGTACTTTTGAGAATGCTTTTTCCTGAGCACTAAGAGAGGCTTCTCACATTGCCCTTTTAGTGTTCTATTGAAGTTATATATGTATATTGTTTTACATTTCTTGTGAGCTGTTTAGGTCATTTACCAGAGTGTTATTAGTTACTACATTATGACTAGAGCAATTGTTAGTAATTGTTCTAATGTTTTTTTTTATATACTGTAGGTGAGGAGGCTTGGCACTTTCTGGAGTAGTGATAGGGACTACGTGAAGAAGTTGGGCTAGTGGTTGAGTGATCTTTTTCGAATTGTCATGCTTATTGTAAATGTGGTATATGTTTGTATGTGTGATGATATTTTGGTATTATATGTATCGAACTCCAGGAACTGATCATCCTTAGAGCTTTTTGTGAACTAATTATGTGATATACAGATGGTGACAAGTTTGGCTTATGTGATGATATGTAAGGTAAGAATATGTAGTATATAATTGAATTTGCTAGTTGAGGTTAATGCTTGCTTTGGAAACCAAAATTTTGATTCTTGGACTGTGTGGTTTGGCTTGCTCACCCCTAATTTAAATTGATATATGTTTTATTTAAATATGTGTAACACCAACGGTCTGGTTTTTTGTGTACCAGCTAGGATGCTACATCTTATTACAACGTACCACTTTAATTCAATTACTACATGTCTTTGCAAGAACAATCAAAGTAATATATTAAGAATAATTCTTTTATATGGCTATCTATAATATCAAGTGTATGTCTACCTCAATGTTATAAACTATTATATTCAAGGCATCTTCAATTCACTAGGTGAAATTAAATCTCTTTTTCCAATAAAAGTTAGCTAGGCTCTTGCAACATTAAAAATCGAATAGAATAATCAACCCTTCACAATTATAAAAAAGCGGAAAATAATAATAATATATCCTACCATATTTCACTAAAATTCATTGCACATCCTAGATAAAAGAATTCAACCCATAAAACTCATTATAAACACCATAAAATCCATTGCATATTTTATCAGAGTTTAATACAAAAGAAGAAGAAAAAGAAGATAATAAGAAAAACTCTAAATCTGAGCTTTCGCAACTTTGGGGCTGTTTCTCTTTATTCTCTTGAATTTCTCCTCAACTTGTTTTTTCTTCTTTAAAGGTGTCTCTGAAGTGTCCCTTAAAAGTCTTTCCTTCTAATGGCCTCTTATGGAAGTGTAGTTATAGAGCATCCATTATCGGTTTTATGCTTTCCTTGATCGGATACATCACACATTTCTTGTTTAGAATGGATCCCACACGCTGGCTCAAATTGTCCTAAAATTCATTCCTGCTTATCATTCACGTGGGCTTGCTTCTAGTAATCAGATTTCCTTATTAAACTCGGACTCTTCATTCATTTTTCAAATAAATTCAACTTTGGGTCCACCAATTCTTCAATTAAGAATTACCACATCTTCAATTAAGCCCAATTAATGTTGAACCATGCTTGACCTTGCAATTAAAATCAAGTAAGCACAATTAAACCCAATAATTGATTTGGTTTCATGATTTTTATTCAACATACCAAAAATCTTAATATAAACTAAAACTAGTATAAAAACTTACTCAAGACTTAACAAAACATCTTCAAATAAAATCAAAATAATAATTCTTTTAGAGAGTTATCCACAACCCAACTTTTATATCTAATTAAAAATACACCACAATCACTAAAATACATACACATAAAGAGAAGAAATCACACATAAAACACTTAGCCAAGCCCAAAGTGGTGAAGTACTCATCACCGGACTTGTCATACATACCCCCCCCCGCCTCTAACCACACATTGATCCTAAATAATTTTTCATTCTATATGTAAGTGTTGCACCTCATTTTTTAGGAGCCAGTGACAAAGGAGACACCTGAATCCACCAAAAGGAGCTTTGGAGGTGTAAGCAAATCAATTTTTACTAGTCATCCATATTCAGAGAGGCTTGGGCTTTGAGATAGACAGGTAGAAAGATAGTTTTATTCTTTTCACGTATCATAGCTCTTTCCCAAATAGCCTTTCTATTAGGATTTACTACACAAATATATTCCTTTAAAGATTTAAAGTTACTCATATGTCCATGTTGTTTTTTAGCAAAGGAGAGTCTATTAAAAGAGTAAAAATCACTTACACCCCATCCTGTAGAACAAAGTATCACTTACACCCATGTTTTTAAAACAATGATCGCTTACACCCTTGTTTTTTAAAAAATGATCGCTTTCACTTCCTTTTAAAAAAATGATCAATTACACTCTATGAATTCTAACACCATTAGTAAGTATATAAATATTAATGACGTGGCCAAAGCTAAACTATGTTTTAACTTATGATGTGATAAACTTGGACACACAATCAAGAAAAATATATTTTAATACTATTTTCTTAACTTATTATTTTATTAATTAAATATAAATATATAAACTCTAATATTAATGATAACATGTGATTAAATATTGATGATTTGTCAAAAATAACTTGATGACATAGTAAACTCGGACACACCATCAAAAAAACATATACTTTAATATCGAGTTAAGTCGTAACAAGGGTGTAATTAATTTTTAATGGCGTACCTGAAGTTAGACCATATTTTAACTTGATGATGTGACAAACTTATTATTAAAACCACTTATTAACAATGTTATAATTGAGGATGTGTAAGTGATCATTTTTTTAAATGGAGGGGTGTAATTGATCATTTTCTAAAAGCAATGGGTGTAAGTGATACTTTACATCAAAGGAAGCGTTATTTCTGTTAAAATTTAACTACTTGTTAATTTATTTAGATGACAAGACGACTTAGTCATATTCTTTTTCTTGATATTATAATTTGGTTGTTCACATCATTTAAATGACTTAGAAAGTTGAGTCGGCCAAATCTCAAATTTAATGGATAGAGGAATATTTCTTATCGATGATGTGACTAAACAAGTTATAAACAACCACATCATCAAAATAATTGAGAATTATTTATTATGATGAGACTAAGTTGTCCATGTCATCTTAATAAAACAAAGACACGAGTCAGTCACGTCATAAAAAATTATTAGAATAAAATGCATAGTCACATCATGAAATTAAAGGAATTATTTTAACTTTGACGTTAACTTCTATAACCAACATGATTAGTAAATAAGCTAATCAAAATTTTCTATTTAATAATAAGCACTTAATTCTCTTATAATTCTTACTAAGCATCTGGCTTAAAGCATTTCTATATATATATTTATGTAGTTGTATGCCTAAGGCATCTTTTTTCGGTTATAAGTGAGTTCGTGATGATGATAAACAAATACCACCTATAATATATTTTAGTTGTTTATTAACTTATTAGCGATTGGGTTTCGACTAGATTTGACTGATTTTATTAGTTATAGAAAATAAAATATGAGTTTGATAAATAATTTTCCCATTTTGAAAAGCTTGGGTTTTTTATTTTTTTTAGAATTTTCTTTTTTAATTTTAAATGAATTGTTTGTAACTGACACATTAAATAAGCATGTTGTTAATTAACCAAAATGCGTTGAAAATTACATCCTTTATAGTAAAGGACAAAATGAATCATTTTCACATCCTTTATTGTCAATTTTTTAAGGTCCTATTTTTTACAGACTTTCTTTTCTGATGATGTGCCATTTAAATAAAATAGAATAAAAGATGGATAAAAGTGAGTCGAATCATCAAAACTCTTTTTTAATCATAAAAATTTAGTAAATTCAAATGATATTAATTTCAGGGGGTGTAAGTAACTTCTAGTTGGGAGTTGGGTAACAATAAAAATTTTTGTATGAAATCTAAAAGCAATTTTAAAGTAAAAATCACTAACACCCTCTACTTTTACACAAAATATCACTTACACCACTAATTTTAAATATGATCACTTACACCCCTAGAACTTTAACACTGTTATCAAGTAGTTAAATATTAATGACATGGCTAAAAGTGGACATGTTTCAACTTGATAATGTGGCAAACTTGAACACATCATCAAGGAAATTTTTTTATTATTTTCCTAGCCTGCTAATGTATTAATCTGAGAGAGATATATGGGCTTTAACATTATTAATAAATGGTTATATATTAATGATGTGATAAAAGTTGGATCAAATTTTAACTTAAAGAGACAAATTTGGACACATCATCAAGGGTGTAAGTGATTTTTACTTTTATGAAAATAGTGTTGAAGAATATTTTTCTTTGATGAGAGTGTCCAAATTTACTAAATATCAAGTTAAAATATGCTCCAACTTTAACCACGTCATCAATATTTAACCATTTTCTAACAATGTTAGAGTCCATATATTTCTATTTGATCAATACATTAATATGTTAGGAAAATAATGTTCATATATACTTTTCCTTGATGACGTGTTAAAATTTCTCGGATCGTCAAGTTAAGCCGTGTCAACAATATTTAACTGCTTATTAACAGTATTAAAGACTATGGGTATAATTGATCATTTTAAAAAAACAGGTGTAAGTCATACTTTATGCATAAGAAGAGGCATAAGTGTTTTTTACTCAAAATTTTGTCACAAAATTTTTTTTGTTATAATTATAAAAAGTGCAATTGTCGAATGGGTTTTGTACCGGCTTAACTTGACGATCCGAGAAATTTTTCTCGGATCGAATGGGTTTTGTACCCGACTGAGTAGTTTGTTTGGCCCTTTTCACTCTAAGTTTGTGAGGAGTATAGCGTACTTGAGCCAAAGCCCTAGCCTCTAGTGTTTGGTTGACCAAGTTAGACCTTACATCACCACGACTTGTATTTTTTGTTTTTGGTCGTATCGAATATAGTTAAGTTTAGGGCCAAGTCTCTCGTGAGTCTAGCCACTTATAGGACGATCCTAACCACTGTAGGACCCACGATATAGTTCCCAAGGTCGCTTCGACTACCTTAAGGTATAAACCCTAAGGTGCGCGCAAATGCGCTCGTCCAAGCCTAACACCCTTGCATCCAAATTTGAATTTTCTCCCCTTTTTCTAGCTTGCACCCAACATGAGCCAACTTTGCCTGTGGGTTGGTCCAGCAAGGGCGTGTGCCTAGTTTGGTCAATTTCTGTGGTCTGGATTGGCAGAGGCAAGCAACCTTTCTACTCCCGAGTCCACTCAGGCCTAAATACTTGGAGTTTTGACTTGAAATTTTACAGGATTTAAGCCCATAGTGTTGGTTAACCGACATCTGAACTCTTCAAGCCCATGAATGAACCTTAGGAATATTGGTCTATGGCCTAGGAATATTGTTTCCATTACCTTAACCCGACTTTAGTGGGCAATGTTTACCATGTTGACTCATAGGCCAACACTTGGTAATTTTTTATCTAACTTTTACGATGTCAGGGCTCACCATTCTGAATTCTAGCCCATTCGGATATCATTTGGCCCATCTAAAAAATCTTTTGGTTAAATACATTCAATCAAAAGTGTTGAACTTTCCACTAAGTATACTTGCAACCCTAAATCCTAATTACATTACCTAATGGAGTTTAATCTGTCATTAAGCAAGATAATTAAGTAAGTTGAGTATTTTAGTATTGTACTTATGTGGAGGCTTCTCTTTGTTTTGCATGCCATGTTGATCAACAAGTAATTAAGGTTTCCTTTTCACTTGTTAGGACATGCAGAGTGAGCTCGCTGGTTAAAACAAGGAGCTCGACTCATCCAGGTCAGTTGGATCCTCTGCTTCATCTTCTACTTGGCTTCGTGAGTGAAATTTTTCTGAATTTTAGATGTAGGACGATGTTGGCAATTTTATCAGATCCTTCCAATGTCATGCTATCTAGTTGAGTTTTCTACCATTTAACAAAACTTAGTTGAGTTTTTCTACAGTTTAACAAAACTTTAAGGTTGAGATCCTTTAATGGTTGCAAATTCAAAATCCATAAATTGTATGATATAAGCCTATACCTAGTCCATTGTATAATATATACATGCGAATGTGACAGATTTCTTTCTTGAATGCTTCCCTCTATTCAAAAGTCCCTACTAGCAGTGAAACTCTGGCGATAGTGCCGATGACATTTCAAGCATGTGCATTGCACTGTTGTAAGATTTGGTTTCTGGTTTGGTGTAGCCGTTGTTAATTTGGCACCAGTCATTTGTGTGATGAGTGGTTATGATATTTTTGGTGTTCAACTTGTATTGTTTTACTGGTCGTTACTTTCAGACTGATAATCACCTTGTTTGATTACTAACGATATATATATATATATATATATATATATATATGTACGTAAGTATCCATGTCATATGTTAGTGTAGGTGGATGAATCAAGGGGCTCATGGTGGGGGTGCTGCCTGTTGCTTGTCTTTATGGCCTTTGCATTGTGTTACTTTTGTATTTTGGGCTTATGGGCTTATATATTTGGTGTACTTAGAACTAGGGTTGCTAATTAAGCGAGCCAGCTCGTGAGCATTTAGCGTTCGGCTCGGCTTGACTCGACTCGAAACTCGACATTTAAATGCTCGAGCTCGAACTCGAGCTCGAACTCTGAATCTTACGAGCCGAGCTTGAGCAAGGTCGTGTTCGACTCAACTCAACTCGGTTATAACTTAAACTCGACTTGAACTCAACTCGAACTCGACTTGTAACTCGACTCGATAAAATAATATAATAATATATATATATATATATATATATATATATATATATACACACACACACACACAATATAATAACAAAGAAGAGAGATAGTTGAGATGGTAAGTATTCACCTTGATGACCTCAAGGTTGTGGGTTCAATTCACATTGACCTCATTTTTTAAAGTGAGGTACTTTTGACTTTTAATCGAGCCGGTTTCAAGCTCACAAACGAGCTGGGTTCGAGCTCGGGAAAATTAAACAGTTTAAGCTGTGAGTCGAGCTCGAACACATAAAAGATATTCGAGTCGAACTCGAGCATGTATGTTCAAAACTCGTTTGATCTCGAGTCAAGTTCGAACGAGTTTTGAACTATTCGAGCCGAGTTCGAACACAAGTTGAGCTCGGCTCGCTCGCTCGATTAGCACCCCTACTTGGAACTTATGTATTTGAATATTTAGGATTTTTGTATTGTAATGTGGGCCGGTGCTCTAAACTTATTTATGAATGCATGTTGTGATGAGGTGTTATGATTTGTTGTGTGCCTTAGTATTACTTTACTATCAACATTATGCAGGGGTATTAACTTACGGGCAAAAATTAATATTTGTGTGCAAGTTGTGTAAGCCTCAAAGTCCCGAAACGCAACAAGGAAAATTGAAGGTACACTAAACATATTTAGTTGTAGGTTTGTATGTGTGTGATAGCCTAATATGAACTGGAGGAACTTATATGGTTCACATTGCTTACAAGGTCCCTTACACTTTTTAATGTCTTTATATTTTTAATTTATTTTTCTAGGGTATGTGGAACAGGTAACCATGACCTAGTATTTACTTTTGCTGTGAGATCATCTGCGTCAAGTAATAAGATACCTAACTCAATCACTAGAATTAAATTTAAGAGTTAGATCATGCATTTCAAAAAGCTCAACTTCTTAATTAAGTAGGAGTGCACCTCTTTTGTAGTCTATAACGATCATATTTTTATTTTAAAGTCACCTTCTTAATTGTCGAGAAAATGTTACGTCTCTTATGATTGAGAGTGTTCATGTTATGAATCGTAAGTTTAAGAGCCTTAGTATGATAATATAATAAACATGCATTATGTATGAAAAACGTTAAAGGTTACTGTATAAACCTCATTAAGGGTTGAGATCTACTTATATAAAATTTGTATAATAATAGTCCAATTAGATAATTTTTAAATTATAATATCATAATTTGACCCGTTGTCTAGGAAAAAAAGGTATTATAAAGAGTTAACATTTGACAATTATAATTATTAAAGATATTTTGTTCCAAGTATTTGAGAAAAGTAAAATGGTTCAATATCTATTTTTATTTTATAATATTTTGTAAACAAATTTAAAAGTGCCTCTATCATGTTATATTTTATTTGTATCCTACCAAACCCGTACTTTAATCGTTTTGATTATAATTTTATATTTTTTTTCAAGCGAATACGCTTGAAACTGCATAACAAACAGTCAAAGAGTTGATGTTTTTTAAAAGGAAAAGTGGGGAGTGATTTTTTCCAACACTGAATGTTTGACAAGAATATGAAGCCGCCAAGGGAGAGAACGAGGAAGGGCGACTTGGTCGTCGCCCAGACAATGTCAAACCCTGTCTCTTCGTTAGTGGCTCCTTAATTAGAGACCAGAGCATCCGATGCTACGGCAACAATGGCGTCCACCTCCTCCCTCTTGACCCCGACCCAGCACTACGCCGCCGGCGCACTCTTCGCCGTCGCCCTCCGCCGTGCCCATGCCCACCAGACCCGCCCTTTCGACGTCGGCCGCGCCGATGAGACCGAGGAGGAGGAGGAGGACGACGACGCTTCCCTGTTCTGGACACACCACAGTCACGGCCTTCTGCGCCCTGTTTTCAGGTGCACATTTCATCGATTTGAGAATTTTGTTGTTTTTGTTGTTGTTTGGAGTGATTGGGGTGGAATTGATTGGAAATGGGACTTTTTTTTTGTTTGATGGAAATGTAGATTCTTTGGCGTTGATTTGAAAGATTGATGCTTTGTTGTTTTATGGAGTGAATTGGTTGTGGGAAATGGGCGATCTGCGGGGAGTTTGTGGAATTTGGATGAAAAATGGGAATTGTTCGTTAGATGAAAATGCATATTCCTTGTTAGTTTGAGGGTTTGAAGCATTGTTAGATGCTGTATAAATAATTTGTGGAGGGTTTCTGGAACTGATGGAAAATGAGATCTTGTTCAGGGAAAGTGCTGGTTTCTTTTGCGGTTGATTTGACTGATTTCATTTCTTTTATCTGCTGTTGATGGAGCATTCTGTGGAGGTGTCTGTTTATTCGGTGAAAATGCAGTTTTCTTACAGTTGATTTGAAAAACTAAGAGTTTTGTTACTATTTATGGTAAAGGTTGAGGTTTTTTGAATTTTCGTGTTGAAGTAATATGTGATGATTGATTGAAAATGCATATGATTTTTTAGATTGATGTTTCCGTTTAGAGTGATTGGTTTGAAAGGTTGAGGTTGTTGATTTTCCATTGATGTTGGACAAAAATTCTAGCAAGTGTTTTTATTAACTGAAAATGATTTTTTCCTTTTTGCATGGATTGCAGATTCCTCGGAATTGATTCAAAGGCATGGACTGGAATTGAGGAAACAGCCAATCGATCTATTGGGAGACACCATGTAGAGGCTGTATGTTGTTTTCTGATGATAGATGAAACTCGTGGGACTGATGTTGGCCTGTTGTTGTTGTCATTGTTGTTATTGTTGTTTTATTTAAAAAAACTAATTATTTTTATCCTTTTACTTATGAACTAGTACAATTGAGCCTTCATGTTTCGCTTGCAGTAGGTCTTTTTGGTTCCATATGCAACCGGGTCATTAATTTAAACCTTTTTGTTTATGGTGATCCAGTTTATAAAGATAATTGCAGAAGAAAACCAGGATGCCTCTTCTGATGTAAGGGACCAGGAGCTTGCGTTTTTAAAGCGGTCGATGCAATGGCAAGAAGCTTTGAAGCTACTTCAGTTTCGGAAGAAGAAGATAAAGCTAGACAATGTGAATATGAGCGTGAATGCCGCGAGAGAGCATCCAAAGACCAATGTGATTCAGAACAGAAACCTTTTCCTGGTGAAGGCTTCCAATTGACAAATGAAAAAGTGTCATCTGCTTCATTGGAGGCACTAAATGGGCCCATGAGAAAAGTTTCTAGGAGGTCTATGCTTGAGTCAATTCACATTTCTGATCAAAGAAAAATTATTTTTCTCTATGAGTTGCTTTCTGCGTGTGTAGCTGATGCAACTAAGGAAGAGAAGAAGAAATCTCAAGTGAGAAATGGTTATGATGCTCGCCATCGTGTTGCCCTGCGATTATTGGCAACTTGGCTTGATATTGAGTGGATAAAAATGGTTAGATACTTTTAAATATTATTCATAGATTTTCCCTCATTTCCCTTTGGTGGTTGGATCATGGCTATCTGGCACAAATATTTACTGTTTTGTTCTTGTACGGTTTTTTGTCAATTATTTGATTGTAAGAATTACCAATTACTGTTACAATCTCTGTTCCCACTGTCAATAGCTGCTAATATTGGTGTGATGGTGATGGGCGATGATATTGCATCACATTAAGAAGCTAGTCCTTAACATGGTTTTTTTTTTCATTTATTGATTTTCTAGTTTAAATGCAGTGAAGTTATTATTTTTTTGGATGAAAATATATAGTCATTTAAAATAAGAGTATGGTTGTAGAAAACTTTACTGACTATATTTTAAACCTGTTCTCTCAATACACTTTTGAATGCTGTCATGCCATTAAGTCATAGTACAGTTGTCCTGGAGATCAAGTTAATGAAAAACTTGAGGTTCATTTGAGGTGCATAGTTTATTTAAGGTAGAAGTATTGTGGAAAACACAAATCCATGCATTATATTATAATTCAATAGTTCAACCAAGTTCAAGCAGTGATTAGTCAATATATCAATTGAAGATTAGTTATTATATCATGCATGTTAATATTTTCTTAAAAGCTTACATAATTTTTTAAATGCTTGCCTAATTTTTTAAAACAAGAATTTTAATATGAAAAGCTTGTTTTAAACCTTTCACTAGGCATGCATGCCATATATTGGATTTGATGTACAAGTGTGATATTGGGGAGTTTTGCCATTCATTGGCTTGTAATTTTTATT
>JAURVB010009315.1:0-57141 GCA_033002965.1 Piper betle
ACAATTATAATTCCGATTCCTCAGCCGACCTCATCGACATTATTAACACGCCAGGCTTGCCAAGCAAGTGCAAACGATACCCCATACCACCACTATCCTGTCAGTAGCCACCACCGGCAACTGTCGCCAAAAAGCTGCCAGAAAATGCCTGAAAATTGGATTGGCTGGAATTCATCTGATCTTCCACTGAACTCATTTGGTCGAACCTAATCAAACTTTGGAAGCCTACAAGCACCGAATTCAAGCTACAAGAGGTGCGACGAAACCCTATCTATCACCAATTGCAAACACCGCGAGAGGTATAATTTATTTTAATTAATTTATTTAAAAGTAATGATTATTTGCACAGCATGTTAGGATGCTGGGATTGAGTGATTGATGTGTTAGATATTTTTATGTAACATAAAAATATGAAGATGTGTGACTGTGTCATATTTAGACAAATGCTAAGGAATTAATTAGGTAGACTAAATAAGTACTGTAATCTAATGTAACGTAGAGTAGAAAAATTTATACTGATTATTATTGATGTATGTTGATTGATGCATGGTTGATGTGAGTATGCTATAGGATGTGTGAATGCATCATGAGCGGGTGTTAATATTTAGTTTTGATGGTAGGTATGGAGTAAGAGCTTGCCCCCTAGGCGCATGGACATGGTTGAAGCTTCTACCAGGTCTGTTAAGACTTGCTTCTGGTTTTATCTCTATACTCCATCATGTGTTACTTTTATAGATAAGTGGACATGTCAAGTGGTGGATTTTTGTATCCCACTCCACGCAGGTCATTTAGTCTCACGTTATTTCTAGATTAATAACCCTCGAGGATGAGATCCCTCGAGTTTATTTTGGAAACTCATATCCAGCTCACGATGCCTTCGGGTCTATTATATAAATCCCTACCCAGATCTATATACATGTAGTTTTCGTGTTTTCAATGAAAGATGGAATGAGGGAAATTCGACAACCATGCTATGCAAGTGTTAACTGTTTAAAGTAAATAATATTTACCCATGTTTTTAATGTAATTTTGTACTTCCCAGGTATAAACATTATTAATTAAGTGATATTTTACTTTATCTTTTTAGTTAATTAATATTATATTAGATATGCTTAATTTTGGTGTCTCAATGCAAAAAAAGATGAAACAAATTAAGCTTTGGAATTGAATGGTCATGACACTTGGCCCCACCCAATGGCTACAATTTATGGTGTTCAATAGAGTCGAGGAGTTTAAAACTTGAAGGGAGATCATAATTAATTAGACTATGTCGATTTGTGAACACCCTCTTCGAATTCTTCTATCTCCTCTTCTATATAAAGGGGTGGTCATTTGTTATTTGAGATATCATATCTCATCTCTTGGCTTCGGAGTGTAGTGAAAGAAGTAGTTTTAGTTTTTGAATTCTTTTATTTTCATAATAAAAAGTAGTTTCTTCTTTATATTGTTTTCTATTTTTATTATGGAGTAATATTTTATTTTGTTCTAGAGAAGAATGGAACTTAACATGATTTAATTGAATTCATTTCAACCACTTACTCTTTTATTCAATCGGATTGTTTGAATTATCATGTTCTAAATGCTAAGAATAGATTGATAGCCTATATCTTAGATCATGAGGTTTAATTAGATTTCGGGAGAAATTAATTAGATTATTCATGATAATTCATCATATGACGAGTCTTTTGACTTGTTTGTTGTTGTGGTAGGAAGGAAGGAATGATGATATACCACTCAATGTCGGTAGAGGTTTCTTGGCAACGGGGAGAACATTAATCGACGTAGCTGCTGGAAAAGTTACACTTAGAGTAAACAACGATTGTGTCACATTTAACATTTCAAAATCCATGAATTGCCCGGATGAAACATATGATTATTATATAATTGAACTATTTGATAAAATAATATACATAGGGGATCAGTTGAGCGCTTCATTACATAAGGCCATAAATTCTCTTTGTGAAGATGATATTAATGTGGAAGAAATGGTTAATGTATTAAACTCACAACCAACTTTGCCTCGACGATTCAAAGTTGTAGAAACCTTAGATCTACCATTCTACAGATTGCTGCCATCAGTTGAAATACCACCTATTTTGGAGCTAAAACAACTTCCAAAACATCTTAGGTTTACTTTCTTAGGGCTTAATGACACTCTTCCTATTATTATATCTTCAGAGCTAACTATATTGCAGAAAGAGAAGTTGATTAGAATACTAAAAGATCACAAGTCAGATATTGCTTGGACTATAGCAGACAAACATGGCATTTGGTGTGGTTGCTGGTCATTTTCTCTTGGACAAAAGTTTTTTCCACATGGTGCAATTGAAATTAAGACTGAACAAGGGGATCAATCATTTAAAGTCAATGAAGCATGGATCAAGTCCAAATTCACCATTCACAGCAATCATCCACTGACTTATTGGTTGAGGGAGTCCTCTTGCTCTTCTCTTTATTTTTCTAACATGGAGGACAATATTTAGTTTAAGTTTGGGGGTGATGCCTTAATTTTATGCATATTGTTCATGCTTGACTCATATTTAGATTTAGGCATACATATATATATATCGTGTAGTTTAGTGTAAAAATTTTATTATGCAACAATATATTAGTCTCTTGGTTCAATGATAGATACATGTGAATTATCTTACCTTTCTTGGGAAAACTTGATTAATTGATATGAGGGATGAACTGAGTAAAAGATTGCATTCGAGAGTTGGTTCTTTACCTTATATTATTTTCACAATCCTTTAGTTTAGATGATTTCAATGAATGTTTTGCAATAAAGATTGTATATGATGGTCATGAATTTTAAGAATTTGCCCTAGCGGCTTTCGAGGCGAAATATTTGGCTTGTCATGTTGATGGAAAATGATATAGACATTTCTTTTTGATGAGTTTGGGCCTTTCTTCAAGCATACCTAATATTAATTATCCTCTATACACAATTTCATGGCCTTTATTATACATATTTGTTTGATTACCGTTATTTTAGCCTTGACCTTTTTATTAAAAATATACCTTGCTGCTTGAGTCATAGCACCCTAGTGTTTTGAATTGGTTCTAAATTCTAATAAGGATGAAACTTTGAATAGTATAGGGTGAAGGCATTGCGTTTTATAGAGTGGTGATTGAGTAGATAGTGTAGACTTTCCTGGCACTTTGCTTTATAGAAAAAAAGAAAAAGAAAAAGAAAAGAGAAGAAAAACAAAAAAAGATGAGGCGATGATCCTCCACCAGTAAGCACAAGATGAAGCAATAGTCTTCTACTGGTTTGAAATAAAAGAAAAATAGAAAAAGCAGCAGGTAGTCAATGGAAAATCAAAGCAAAGTTAGCTCTTATAATGGGTCAATTCAATACTACATTTAAGGAAGTTTGTATCATATTTCTTAGGGATTTGTTGTACATGTATGTCAGGATTTAGAAAGGATTTTTAATTCTAGGGTGCATATTAGCCTCTGATTTTTCAATCTTGTTTATCCTATTTTTGGTCCCTAGCCCTAAGCCCCATTACAAACTATAAAGACCTATTGATTCTATTGAATTGGCATTGCCTACATTAGTGGAGATGGGAGCGAAAGGTGAATATATTTAAGCATGTGCTTGATTGTATTCTCTTCGTTGCAAATGAGAATGATAAGCTAATGGATTATCTTACACACACACACACACGTAGAGCCTTCTTTTGGGTGTGACTGATGAAAGGGAATTTTTGATTTAATTGACATCTTGTTGCCTCTAGATAGTTTGATTAGGAATCATATGAGAACATAATGAGCACAAAGTATTTTTGTGTAGTAAAATTTTGTTGGTTATGATATTTTGCTCGAGACACCCAAAAGTTTAAGTGTGGGGGTGTATTAAGTGTTTAAAGTATACAATATTTACCCATGTTTTCAATGTAATTTTGTACTACCCGGGCATAAACATTATTGATTAAGTGGTATTTTACTTTATTTTTTAGTTAATTAATATTTTATTAGATATGCTTAATTTTGGTGTTTCAATGCAGAAAAAGATGAAACAAATTAAGTTTTGGAATTGAATGGTCATGACACTTGGCCTCACCCAATGGCTACAATTTATGGTGTTCAATGGAGTCGAGGAGTTGGAAACTTGAAGGGAGATCATAATTAATTAAACTATATCGATTTGTGAACACCCTCTTCAAATTCTTGTATCTCCCCTTCTATATAAAGGGGTAGTCATTTGTTGTTTGGGATATAATATCTCATCTCTTGGCTTTGGAGAGTAGTGAAAGAAGTAGTTTTAGTTTTTTGAATTCTTTTCTTTTCATAATAAAAAGTAGTTTCTTCTTTATATTATTTTCTATTTTTATTATGGAGTAATATTTTATTTTGTTCTAGAGAAGAATGGAACTTAACATGATTTAATTTAATTCATTTCAACCTCTTACTCTTTTATTCAATCGGATTGTTTGATTTATCATGTTCTAAATGCTAAGAATAGGTTGATCGCCTATATCTTAGATCATGAGGTTTAATTAGATTTCAGGAGAAATTAATTACATTAGTCATTGATAATTCATCATACGACGAGTCTTTTGACTTATTTGTCATTGTGTTTGGGAGATACACAACACTGTATGTGATTGTAAGGGCAAATCTTAATGCATTATTTTGTTGATTAATCAATTATTACTGGGAGGTAGAAATTGAGGCAGGAGCGGGAGCCACCATGTTATATAATTATCCTAGATCGACAATCCGAGAGAATAAAAGATAAGAGGAAAATTTGATGAAGATTAAATTGATGTTAAGGGAAATTCGACTCTGGAATGAATTTTATCATTTTAACTTCTCTTTTAATTTAAAGTTATTACTTAGATTTAGTTAAGTCAATTATTTTTGCTTTGTTCTTTATTTTATTTTCTTTAATTAATTATAGGAAATTCATCTCCCTGTTGGACGATATTTAAATTTATCATTATACTACTTGTTTTGACTGTGTATACTTGCATGATATTGAAATTATTCGAGCAGCGAGCGGGCACGTGATAGTCGAAGCTGGAAATACCGACAATTGTGCTATGTGAGCGGGTATGTGCCAGTTGATAGCAGACTTTGGATTGGTGTGCGGGCCACTCAGTTTCTGAGGGATCCTGATAACTCCACCTTTGAGTTCCTCAAACTTGGAGAAGTGTGGAGGTTTGCAGGTACTGCTATGTAGCACATGTCTAGACTTGTGCTTTCAAAGGGTAATGAAGGTGCATGTCTGAGAGTACTCAGCCTTTGTACTCAAGGCTAGGAGTAATACGGAGGATGTAGAGGGCGGATGAGAAAAGAATGAATTTGTTACGCAAGGGCTAAATGAAAATGCCAAGTCATGAAAATGAGATAGAAAAGGGATGCTGTCGAGCCAAAGCCGACGGCTCCTAATTAGTGCCCTTATGAGACTTCTAGTGGAAGATATGAATGTTTTACTTTAACAGGAGGGTCAGACCTCCTGTGTCAGTTTATTACTAGCTATTTCTGGAATAGTAACGCTCATTACTAACGGTTTTCTATTATTTATGTAGGTGAGAATCTCAAGGGCTGAGCACTGTTAGGACTGTAGCAAAGTCGTTGCCCATATGTACCTACCGAATGTAATGGATGGTAATGATGATTTCTAAGCTGTGTGAATGATGAGTTTGTTTAAGATTATTCTGTGAAATGCTATGAACGTTTTGCCTATGAAACAAAACTATAATGAAAGTGAACAGGTAGCTTTGGAGTTTAGACTCGGCTCAAATGAGGCATAAAGTGAAAAAGACTAGAATGGAAATGATAATGTCATGTTTTGGAATTATATCAATATGAATATTTATTGTTGTCGTGAATAAGTTGGTTCCCTATTGCACCTTTAGGGGAGACTCTGTCCATTTTGTTTTAAAAATATTATTTATTTTCGAACTTATTTTCACGGTTGTTCTGTTTATGCAAATAGTGTATCATGGCATGCATGTAGGGCCACATTAGAACAAAACTATCTCATCCATGCATTGCATACTTGCACTACCATTTTAATACGCCAAGGGTAAATCCGAGTCGGCTTAACCAAATCTAGTACATTAGCGAATTGTTTAGTCGCCAGTTTTGTTTCTGAGTCGGTTCACGGGTGAACCGAAACGGGGTATTACAGTAACAAAAAATAAAAATGAAAAAAAACCCAAAATAAACCATGCACTAGGATAAAGACACTCTGGAAGCGTCTTAGCATCCATGGTCTAAACTTGAACCCCAAATTCAAACATTGACCGGGTGCAAAGGCATTGGCTTGGCACCTTTGCATCCCACCATTTTTTGCTTCATTTCGGGTTTTTATACCGGAAACATGTGAAGCAAGTCAAACACAACACATGAATTCAGCTAGACATGTGGGGACACCCATGTGTTGTGTTTGACTTGCTTCATTTTGGGTGTACCCAAAAATAAAAATAAAAAGTTGGGACCACATAATACCCGACTAAGTGTGCCCAACACTGGGGTCATTAGTGTTCATGCGAGCAAGCACATCATATATCCTTATAATAACGGTTAATAAACACTGATCATTTACTATTCAGCTCAGTTAACAAATACACCAACACAAAATCACCGGACAAATAGTTTGGGTTTTACATATATATATATATATATATATATATATATAGACGTCTCTGTGGCTGGAGTTGTGGAAATCTTTTGTTTCACTCGGGTAGTAGTGGCTATGAGTCCCGTATTATTATGATATTTGAGTCCTGTATATTATATTACTATATATATATATTTTTATTGGATTTACTATTTAATGATTTTAACTATTTTGAACTGGTCTTCCTCGTTGAGCACCGGGATGTTTCTTACATTTTGGGGATTTTATCAGATTTTGATGTGTTTTTCCTACGCTATTCTCTAATAATGCCAATTGTAATCAAACTGGAAATTGCTCAAACCCATTCACCGAATAATACCCTGGCTGGTTCCCGTCCTGGGTCAGATCATGGATGCTACACATATTTAGAAGGAAATGGGATGCAATTCTTGGACAGGAGGAAGGGGTGTGATGGTGGATGGGTGCAACCCTTTAAGAGGGGTGGATGATGTCTTTTAATATGGATTTATATATATCCTTCAAACGGGTGCCATACCCTTTAAAAAAGGTTCATACCATTTAAAAGAAATGCCATATAAAAATGGATGTGGCTGCTAGTGAATACACTATTTAGAATCAAAACACAGGCTTAGAATCAACAGCATGCTAAACACCATTTAGAATAAATTTGATGAAAATTCTTCAGAGTCCTATTAGTGATAGGAAGCCCAATCTTCATTATCCTCAATCAACTTCCCCATCGCCTATCACTGCAAGGAGTTTTGAGTATTGTTATGCAAGCCAGATTCGTGGGTGCATGGAAAAGCACCAAGATGGATAACTCGTGCCTAACAATGTACGGTGGATATCTTGTAAATATTACTTTAAAGGCATGGCCTTTGCAACTATTTGTCATGTATCTCTCAATGGTTGTCTTTAAAATGTACTTTCATTTTGTAGTTCTCACAGCTTGTGCTTCTCAACAGATGTTAAAATTTGCAATAACTTTTATATCAAACTTTCGGTCAAACAATTTTTAGGTGTTAAAAAAGCTGATTAGGGCAATAATATGAGTTGGTTGGCTTGCAACGTAAAGATGGTGAATAGTTGCGGTGATAAGTTATGGTGTAAGAAGTATTTTCCTTTTATTTAATGAATGGAATTTTTAAAAAAATTTTTTGCGGTAAAGGTATGTAGATTTTTTTACACCAAATAAGCAATTTCATTAGCTAGATTCGAAATATCATAGAAAGGAATGAACTGCAAGGTCATGCGACATTTGATTTAACCTTCTGCTCGACAATGGTTAGATACTGGTGTTGGGCGGATGCGCACTAGAAGTATTAATTGAAAATTTGACATAAGAAACCAAGTCAAATGCAGGCCATGCTCCAGGTCAATCAAGACCCTCGTTCACACATAAAGAGACACACAAAAAATCTCGGTGATCGACTTTTGTGAGCGTATTTTAGCATTGTTGACAATCCATATTTGTTCGGCCAAGGTCCACGGAGAAGCAAAGGTGAGTGGAGACATGACAGGGCCAGTAGAGGTTGAAAGGTTCATCACCCTCAGCCGTGGAGTCTGGCCTTCCTCGTGCTCATTGCCAAAAAATACCAAACCCATTTGTTTTTTTGACTAACTTTTTTGTTACAATTTTTTTTATAGATGTTTGTTTCATTTTAAATGTATTTTTCCCGTTGCGTGAGACCTACGCCGAGGAAGTTGCCCCCTTTTAGTAATGTTAATCGAAGTGGAACGCATCATGGTCTATATTAATAACAAACTCGGATTTTAAAATAATTTTTTATTAAATAAAAAAATAGATTATAATAATTTAATATTTTATTTTATTTTTATTATGTTTTACTTGATCAATTATATCTTGTCTTTAATCAGGACTCAACTTTTAACTTCCCTTAATTTTAGTAAAAGGACAAAATTAGTGAAAACGTCACGTCCTGGGTGGTTTATAATTCTGTATTACAGATAAATAAAAACTATCATCTTAGTCATTGACTTTCATAAACTCTGAATTATTCCTTTTTATTTTTTATTTTTACTTAGTTGAGCATCCTATTTTTTATCGGATCAGATCTCGACAGAGAGATACACGTTATGTGAACTCTAATACTAATATTATAGTATCTAATCCAAACTTACATGCTAGTTGTCAATTATCTTCTCCATGTATATCATTCTAATATTAAGTCATCAAATTAGGAATTCCATGTCCAATCTAATCAATCTAGTTGGAATATCTATTTTTATTATCTGGAAGTACCGCATCTTTGCTTCATTTTGAGGTTGATTTTGGGGACTGAGAGGTGGTGCGTCATCAATATGGGCATTGCTGATGGGCTAAGATTACATTTTGGGTATTAGCTAAGATCTTTAGGAAAATGAAAGAAATTATTGTGTTTTTGTTTTAATTAGGCGAATAGATATAGAAAGGTTTTGTTACTGGTATTGATGTTCAGATGCTTAAAATTTTAGTTAGTATTTATTATTAAATTTTTAAATAAAAAATTTGACTCGAAAGGATTTAAAAAGTCGTTGTATCGAGCATTTTTACGTTCATATTCAACTTATTTTTGAATAGGTTATAGCTCAACTTTCATTTGATGTAACGTTATTTTTTTATCCCTGCTTGAAGGAGTTAAAAACTCTAATTATGTGGCAAGCTTTGCATCTGGTTTTGAGTTGATTTGAGCACAATTTTTTTCCTTAATTTTTTCTCCTAGTTAAATTATATACGATCCAAAATATATTATATAATTATCAATACAAATGATATAGAATAAATTATCAAGCAGATCATAATAATATATTAAGAAGGCGATATGAACCGATTTTATCTATCTTGAATGCTCAAGTTTTGTTCATAACTTATAGTACTTTTTTATTAGCCAAGAATTCATTGAATTCTAAATTATCAATCACGAGTTCAAACTAGATCGAGCCAAAAAACATTCTTTTCGCAAACAAGCTTCATTCATAAATTTTACAATTTAGATGATGTTCTATATTATTTTAATTATGAGAAGTGAGTGAATCTATAGTAAAAGGGGTATGTACGAGCTGGATTAGAATGTCCCCTATCAGATGCGGCATTATAATTTAACATCGCTTGCTGCAAATATTCTTATATCAACTTAAAAGAGATCTAATCATTTATCAAGATTATATGAATATTAATTTTTAAACTAGACAAATAAGGCTGCTACTTGAGCAAGTCAGCTCATAAGTATTTGACGTTCGGCTCGGCTCGGCTCGACTCGAAACTCGATATTTAAATACTCGAGCTCAAACTCGAATTCTACAAGTCAAGTTTGAGCAAAGCAGTGTTCGACTCGACTCGACTTTATTATAACTCGAAATCACTCGTAGCTCGACTTGATAATATAATATAATAATATATATAATATCACTTGTCTACTCAAAATACATTTAAAATCATAAATAAATATTATTATTGACAACATACTAATTAATAGCGGTGGTGGGGGTGTTTTATTTTTTTATCAAATATGGGTCGTCATTATAATCGAACATTATGGATTAAAGTTTAAGATAAAAATATTATCTGCCACTAGCTAAGATAGTCTTTATATATATATATATATATATATATATATATATATAATATTTGTGTTTAATTGTAACTAGTTATATTTATTTACATATAATAAAATAACAAAGTAACAGGATAGCTCAGTTGGGAGATGCTCGCCACTTTTTTTATTGGATATGCCTTCTATCTGCTAATTGAGCGAGTAATGAGTTACTTTTGACTTTATAATCAAGCTCGAGTATGGCTCAAACATCATAAAAAATATTCGAGTCGATTTTGAACATGTATGTTCAAAACTCAATCAATCTCGAATCGAGTTCGAATGAATTTTGAGTTATTCGAGTCGAGTTCGAGCACAAGCTGAGCTTGGTTCGCTCGTTTGATCTTGAATCGAGTCTAAACGCAAGCTGAGCTTGGTTGGCTCGCTTGTTTGGTAGCCTTAAAACAAAGATAACCTCTTTAAATAGGTGTTCATTATATCTAATAATTAATCAACTTTTATCCTCATTTATTAATAGTAAGGGAAATAAAAGTCGTTCTTCAATGAAATATAAAAGATTCGATAAAGCAAATTATTAGTATTTATTTTCTCATTTATTTAAAGTATTGTAATAGTCTGAACTAATTAGGTACAAATTGGGTTTAGCCATTTCTTGAAAAATAATTAACCAAGTTGTATATTGTTAGTCCATCCCCACTAATACAATGGATCGCATCTCGATAGGTATTGGATATAAAACTAGCTGGTTAAGTTTAATTGACAAATTTTGCATTCCATCGACATAAACAAAATTTTGTCCCCAAACTTATAAAACTTGTGACTCATGTTAGAGTTTTACATTAGCAAACTAGTCGATTTAATCGTTAGTTCGATCGAGACAATTTCATGATATGCGTATTGAGCCAAGGTCGACCATGAGTTATGAGTGATGAAGGTCCAATGCACCCGAGTATATTATAATAACGTTGGAAAGATAACAAGAAATGAGTTATTAGAATATATGATAGTTATTTTTATATATTTGATCGTAGAATTATTTTTAGGTCAAATAACGCATAAAGACACGTTAGATAGTGGTTTGAGTGGGTTATTAGTTATAGAACATGTTATTTTCATGTTATTAGGTGTATTATATTTTATGATATTTTTTTCATATTTTTTGGATTTTTTAAAAAAATTATTAAGAGTTAGTTATTATTTTTAACTTAAGTTAGAATAAAGTCAACTTTTAATTATGAGATTGCCACCCAAAATCCCCTTACAATATTTCCTCCTCTCTTGATCGCCGCCACCGATGGCACCTCCGCCCGTGGCACTGCCGCCGATCATCGTTGGACCGTCACCAAGCCGACCCCCACCTTCCTGGCCTTGGCCTGGCCTCCTCAACACGAGGAAGCCGAACGCTCACACCTCACTCCCAGCTTTGACTCTACCACCGGCTGCTCCTCCATTGCCATCCCTTCGACCCATTCGATCTTTTCCCTCCCTGTGCATCGCCGCTGAGACTAGCCCAAGGCCGATTGGGCATCCCTACCCAACACACAGCTGCCGTCAGCTACCGTCACTGCTGCCGTTGCCCCTGTCCTCACCATGTTTGCGTCTAGCTCACCAAGCTGGTGCCAACTGACAACCCCAATCATGCCACCTCGCTGGCCAGAAACCACCGAATTTGTTAGAATCGCTAGAAATCACCAGAGGAAGTGAAGATGTACCACAATGTCCGATAAACTTATTGGTGGCCAGGTTTAAACCCCACGATTCGAGTTAGGGTTTTATATTCAGAACCGGTCGGGTCGACAGTTATTTTGTTCGAGTTGAGTCAGTTTCAGGACACGTGTACCGAGCCTATGCCAGTCGCGTGTATGAGCTATGAGGGTCATGCGTACCCAAGTATATGATGAAAACGTCATGAACACAGCATAACAGAATGAGTTATCAGATATATGAGAGTATGCCAGTCATTTTTTTATTTTTATATATAGTGGATCGTAGAATTAGTGTTAGGCCGTTTACCGCGTTAGGACGCGTTCGGGCAGTCTGGGTGGGTTGTTAGTCATAGAGCATATCATTATAATATTGTGGTGTTGTTTGATTTTACGGGATTTTTTCCTGATTTTTATGAATTTTTTTAGGATTTAATACGAGTTAGTTATTATACTTGACTCGAGCCGGAGACGAGTCAAGTGATATTTACGACCTTGCCACCACACACCCCGTGCCTTCTTTTCTTCCCCAAACCAAACCCCGACGCCGCCCCTGTGCAGCGTCGCCGCCGCCGCTATCGGCGCCGCCCGGCCGCCGATCGTCGCCGCCCAGCTCCGCCACGGCGTCGCCATGCCACCCCGACCAGCCCCGGCCGCTGCCAGGCCGCCGCGACGGCGGAATCACCACGCCTAGTGCCGCGACTGCCTTTGGTCGCGTCGCCGATTCTGCCGCCGGCGACCGTCGCAGCCGTCATCCAGTGGTCGCCTCAGCACCACCGACCACCTAGCGGCCTTCCCCAACCGGAGCGGAGGCCATCGCCGCCCTGGCCGGCCGGATCTAGCGACCCATCGCCGCCAGCCCTGTTTTAGCCATTTTCCGGCGAGCCGCCACCTCCGTTGGCCGCGTCGACCTCGTAGATGAGTCGGGCTCGCCGAGCCGGGTCCGAGGGTGCCCTACATGACCCCTATCCAGCTAGTAGATACCACCGGCAATAGTCGCCGGAAAACCACCGGAAGTCGCCGGAAAACCGCCGGAAAATCGGAATTCCTGGAATTCGCCGGAATTCACCGGATCTTCCACGGGGCTCACCCGGTGGAGCCCAATCGAGATTCGGACGCCGAAGAGCGCCGAATTCGAGCTCCGAGGCGCGCGACGGAACCCTAACCGTCGCCGATTGCCGAAGACGTGAGGTATAATTACCTCCGATTTGATTATTTAAAGTTGATGATGATTGTTAGCATAGCATGCTAGGATTTATGATGTGATTGATAGTGAATGGAGGATAAGTGATGAAGTGATAAGTTACATGATGTGATTGATAGTTTATGGAGGTTAAGTGATTTAATGAAGTAAGTAAATTGAGCATGATAATTGTGTATGATGTAACTTAGGAAAAATACAATAAAATTGTCATGAATAGGATGAGATAGAGTTATTTTCACATTTATTGTTATTTGATGATTGATTATTTTGTGTTTAATTGTGTTGAGTTTGATGCATCATTTAGTTAGCGGGCGTTAGTATTTAGTTTTGATATGTAGGTACGGAATAGGAGCTCGCCGCCTAGGCGCGATGACACGCTTGGAGCTTCTACCAGGTCTGTTTAGGACTCGTCTCTGATTTACTCTTTCTATTGTATGTTTAATTTATTGCCTGCAGGACGGGTTAAGTGGCGTTTTATCGGATCCCACTTAACTCGGGCCATTTAACCGAACATTTTCCGGATTAATAACCCCTCGAGGATGAGATCCCTCGAGGATGATTTAGAAACCAAGATCCACCACAAGTTGCCTTCGGGCCTATTATATAAATCCCTACCCAGCCCTATATATATGTAGTTTTCGAGTTTTTAGTGAGACGAGAGACGGAGAAATCGACTGCCCGTACCATGCAGAGGATGCCGTGACAGTCAAAGCGGGCTCTGGATTAGTGCCGGCGGACTGTTCCATTCCCGAGGGATCCTGACAACTCCGCGTTTGAGTTCCTCACACCCGGAGAACGTGGAGGTTTACGGGTACTGTTTAGTACAGCGCATGTCCGGACTTGTGGTTCAAAGGGTATTAAAGGCGACTGCCTGAGAGTACTCGGCCTTCGTGCTCAAGGCCAGGAGAAATATGGAGGTAAGGAGAGGGCTTAGGATAAAGTTTCATGAGAAGTACTGAAAAGAAGTGCCGAGAGCGGCACAGTACCAGCAGCAAATCAGTTAGTTCGGGATGCTACCAGGTCTGCAGCCCAGTGGCTCCTCAGTAGTGCCCTTCAGAGTGTTCTTGAGGAAGTATATGGTTTTCTTTCATATGAGAGTTTGCTCTCATAGCCAGCTTGTTATAGTTATTTTATTTTCTGGACCAGTAACACTTGTTACTGACGTGTTTTTATACTATATGTAGGTAATAATCATGAGTTGGAGGAGCCAACTTGGACGGAGGAGCAATGAGGTCTTGTACACACACACATGTTAGATTTCTGAATGTTTAATATTGTATTATTATGTTATTATATTGTGAATGACATGAGTAAATGTTTGAGCATGATGATATGATGTGAATGAAATGCTAAGACAAGATAATAGAATGCAAAATATGATCAGAGTTGAGCAGCGGAAGCGTAGTGGGTTGAGACCCGAGCTTCAGAATGAATTCATAAGATGTTAGATTTTGTGTGATTGTTAATGCATGCCGACATATTTGTATATATATTATTTTGACAGGGTGGGCCCATAATTGCACTTTTAGGGGAGACCCTGTTAGTTTTACTTCAGAATTTTCATCGATTTTGCTCGTAATTGTGATGGTGTGAAATTTAATTTGCATGTCATTCATGTAGTACCATGTTAGGATTTTGTGCATGCATTCATTCATGACAGATCGTATCTTCATCTTAAGACGCCGAGATTGGATCCGCACGAGTTAGGTTCGCGTTAGCCGACCTAACCGGGGCCTGTAACATGCCGGTTTGGTTCACGAGTGTGAACCGGATTTGGGGTGTTACACCAGGAATGAAGAGAGCAATGTACAACATAGTCACCTGATATTTGGTGTTCTAGCAAGTGAAAGCTGAGCACGTATGTCTAGGTGGAACAATACAGCCATTGGAAACTCGAGAGTGGAAGTGGGAGAGAATATCGTATTATTTTGTAATCAGTTTGCCAAAGACCCGCCAATAGAAGGATACAATATAAGTTAGAGTAGATCGACTCATAAAGAGTGTGCACTTTATACTAATCAGGATGGATTACCCACTGACCATTTTGGTCACGCTATTTAGAGATCAGATAGTAAGGCTACATGGAGTGCCACTAGAGATCATATCAAACAGGGATCTAAGGTTCACAACTCAATTTTGGAATGCTTTCCAGATAGCTATGGGCATTGAGTTGAAATTTAATACAACTTTTCATCCTCATACGGATGGGAAGATTAAGAGAACTATATAATACTGGAGGATTTGCTCTGAGCATGCATTCTAGACTTCAGAGGAAGTTGGGAAGAACATATACCTCTAGTAGAGTTCTCATACAATAATAATTATCATGCCACAATCGGAATGGCACCATTCGAAGCACTTTGTGGAAAACCATGTCAATCCGCAATATTTTGGGTACAGGGCAGCAAACCAATAGTAGTTGGGCAAAAAATGATCTAGCAGACACAAGAGGTAGTGATGCAAAATAGGAAGAGATTAAATTCAGCTCAGGATAGACACAGAAGTTATGCCAATCAGTGTAGACGTAAGGTTCATTTTGTGGTAGGAGACCTCGATTTCCTAAAGGTCTTTTCATCTAAGGGATATATCGGACCATTTGATGCGATCGAACGCAATGGACAAGTGAGTTATAGACTAGCATTGCCGCCTCATCTATTAGCTGTTCATGATGTCTTCCATGTACCATTACTAAAAGCATACCAACCAGACAATTCCCACATTGTCAATTTTATAGAGATAGAGTTACAACCTGACCTAACATATCTAGAAGATACAGTAAAAATCGTGGACTGCCGAGTGAAAGCTCTCAGAAGAAAAGAAGTTCCACTCGTACAAGTATAATGGACTTGATGAGGAGTTGATGAATCTACATGGGAACATAACCCAGAGATATTCGAGCAACTAGCTTCATGACCAAGTACACTAGTTGAGATTTATTTTTTTAGATTATTGATGAGTTTGAAACTTCCTTAGGTAAAATTTCATAGACAAAATTTTTCTAAGGAGGGAAGGTTGTAAAACCCGTGTCTCAAGTCAAAGTTTTACATTAGCGAATAAGTCAGTTTAGTCGTCAGTTTGAGTCTAGTCAATTTTATAGTACGTGTTGAGCTGAGGCTGACTGAGTGTTATGAGAAATGGTGTACCCGAGTATACGATGATAACGTTGGAAAAATGTTACGAAATGAGTTATCACAGTACATGACAGTATGGTAGTTATTTTATATATATATTTGATCGTAGAATTATTTTTATGCCAAATAACACATTAGGACGTGTCAGATAGAAGTTTGGATGCGTTATTAGTTATAGAACATATCATTTTGATGTTATTGAGTGTATTATAATTTATGGTATTTTTCCTTTTTTAAGAATTTATTATAAGGTATTTTTTATTTTTTACTCAACTTGGAGTTGAGTCAACTTTTAATAACAAGGTGGCCACCACAAACCCCCCTCCCTATGCTTCCCCCTCTCTCCCGATCAACACCCCGATTGTAGCCACCAACAACACCTCCGACTGTTGCACCGTCACCAATCTACACAGCCGATCCCCACTAGACCGTCATCGAGCTATCCCTCACCTTCCTAGCCGTCACCTAGCCTCCCCGATGTGAACAAGCCACGCCGCCCCCCCCCCCCACCTCGTGCACTGCCGTCGAGACTGGCCCAAGGCCAATTGGGCATCCCTACTTGACACACTACTATCATCCCCATGCTCACCGTGGTCACGTCGAGCTCGCTAAATCTATGCCAACCCACAACCCCAACCACTCCACCTTGCCACCCAAAAATACTGGAAACCGCCGGATCTGCCAAAATTCATTGGAAATCGCCAGATTTTTGCCAAATTCCTCCTGACGAACATGATCGAACTTCGGATGCCGTTGTGTGTTGAATTCAATTCTTGAAATGCGCGACCAAACCCTAATTGCCGCCGATCACGGACAATACGAGGAATAATTACCTTTGAACTAATTATTTAAAATTGATAAGTATTAGCATAGCATGCTAGGATTTAATTGATTAACATGATTAAGTACCTTGATTGTGAATAAAATGAAATTGTATGCTTTAAATTGCATTGAATGAATACTAATGATTACGAGTTGCTAATTAACTGCAATGTAACTTAGAAAATCATGATGTGAATGCATTGATAGTGTTATTTAGGATGTGTGGATGCATCATTCAGATAGTGAGCGTTAGCTTCTAGATTTGATGTGTAGGTACGAAGTAGGAGTTAGGCCTAGGCATTTGTCCACAATTGGAGCTTCTACCAGGTCTGTTTAGGACCCGCTTCTTGTTTGATCATCTCTTTTATTGCGATTTGGTTTGACAGGTAAGCAAATGTATTGAGTGGTGGATTTATCGCATCCCACTCTACAAGGGATATTTAGTCAATCATATTTTCATATTAATAACCTCGAGGATGATATCCCTCGAGTTTGTTTTAGAAAACTCAAATCCAGATCGTAATCCTGACCCAGACCTATGTATATATAGTTTTCATGGTTTTCTAGTGAGATGTGTGAGAAGGGGAAAGTCAACTTGCATGTTCCACGAGTAGGTGCATGTGACAATTAAGGTGGGCTTTAGATTCGTGAGCAAGTTGTTCCATTCCCGAGGGATCCTGACAACTCAACATTTCGAGTTCTTCAAACCTTGAGAAGTGCGGAGGATTATAGGTATTGCAATGTAGCATGTGTCTAAACTTGTGGATTCAAAGGGGTATTAAAGGTGCCTGCCTGAGAATACTCGACCTCTGTGCTCAGGGCCATGAATTATATAGAGGATGTAGACACTTTCGTATAATGGATTTTCCTTAGCGTGTGATAGTAAAAAATGTCGAGGCATGAGTCCAGTCAGAATGGGACGCTGTTCAAGCCGAGGCTTATGGCTCCTGATTAGTTCCTTTATGAGTGATTCTAATTCAAAATAATATATGATTTATTTGATTTAACATGAGAGTCATCTCTCATTTGCAAGTTTGATTATTTAGCTATTTTGGACCAGTAACACTTGTTACTAACTTTTTCGTATTATATATGTAGGTGAGAACTTGAATGGCTGAGCATTGTCAAGACCATAGAGGAGCAACAATGCAACATGAACACATGTCCCCACTAAGAATGAGTGAGAATGTGATGTGATGAACTATTGTGTACGGTCGTGGATAAAATGTTATAATGCTTTATTGCAGGAAACGTTGTGTGAAATTAATGATATGATCTATGTGGTGGTTAGTCAACACCTAAATCAGAAAAATAAAAATGATTATGATGTGAATGTTTGTGAAAGATAACATGTTTTGGTAATGTTTTATCTTTTCATTGCTACATATATATACTGTCTGTTATTGATAGGGTGGTCCCTATTATACTTTTAGGGGAGATTCTGTCCATTTTATTTTAAAAATTGTTTGTTTTCAAACTTTTAATGGGTTTGTTTTGTTTTAATATAGATTGCATATCATATTATTCATCTAGAATAATGTTAGAGCCTAAACATCTCACCCATATATTAAATGTTTGTATTACCATTTTGAGACACTAAGGGTAGATCTGGGTTTGTTGGCCAAATTAAGTATGATAGCGAACGGTTAGGTCACCTGTAGCATTTCCGGTTCAGTTTGCAAGTGACCCAGATCGGGGTGTTACAAAAATTCTTTTTAAAATTTATGTATCTGTTAATGTTTATCCAAACACTTCATCATCATCTAACACGACACCTTGTTGGCTCTAATACCAGATATAGTATCCCGATATAATTTGTGTAAATTAATGAATTTAGTCATTTTCTTTAAAAATGATTAACATAGTTGAACATTATAAACACATTCTCACATAATATATTAGATCTCACCAAAAGAATATTGTGCATAAAAGTAACTAACTATTTAGTCGATCTTACATTCTATCCACTTTCAAGGAATTTCATCCATACAATTTCTTTTCTATGGTTAATGAGTTTAACTTGTGTCTAGACATGCTACATCATCTAACACGGTCTCGGATTGGCTCTACCACCACTTGTAATAGCTCGCCCTATCAATTTACTTTAATGGGGCTAAGCTTTACAAGTATATCTTTAAGGTTAAATTTTGATTTTAAAATGCTAGATTATTTTATAATCTATCTCATTATTAAGTAAAGGGCATGTCTATAAAATTAGAGTGTTTATAACATAAACCACACATAACACAATATCTTGCCTAGCATTAAATAAAATGGTGTCAAAAGTGAAGCATTGATTAAAAGAATGAAAAAAATTAATTAGATCATTATAATCTATCTTGTTATTCAATTTGACTTTATCTATAAAATTCAAATCTATCTCTGCCTATAATATTTATTAATTTGAGCTTTCATTGACCCCTTTATATAATGGGTTGGAGTTATTTGCGATTTCATCGCGCTTAGGCTAGTATTACACTCATGGTCAATTCTTACCTTATAATAATTTTATTATACACTCATAAATAATTACTTAGCTTAGGATTTATGTTATTATTATTTATTATTTATTAGAAAAATATTGAAGTTTTACTCAATTGAGAATTTCTAAAAACACTGATTAATTACTTTATTTAGGATTCTTATTTGTTAATAAAAAACTTTTAGAGTATATTTAGCCTGAAATTAATAATGTTTTTAAAATAATTTACTCTATTTAAATATTTGAAATCTTTCTCATTTGTTGAAAAATTTTACTTATTTTAAATATGATGTTTCTTCATGTTTTTTAATATTTTACATAATCATTGTATACTAAACTTCAAATAGTATAATTAGTCATATAATTATAATTTATATAATATTATTTTATATATTTATTATTATAAGTTGTAAATGTACCTGGGCACTGGACCGTGCGCACGTTAGCATAGAACTCTGGAGGTCTCCGGCCTTACTCGGCGCTTTACCCAATTCGGCCCCCCCGCCGGCCCTTCCCTTCAACCTCTCCCAGTGGTCGGTGATCGCCGCCATCCCCTTCCCTCACTCTTCCGCAACACTTTATTAAATACCACTTTCCTCCATCCCTACTCTTACCATTCTCCTCCTTCCCATATCTACCCTTCCCCCAACCGATTCCTTCATCTCTTGGCCGGGGCATGCAATAAGTCTTAGCTGCTGTCATCCTCACCTGGGTGCTTACTTTTGAGTTGTATTTATAGGTTTTCCCGCCGGTTTTAGTCTTACAGATTTGAAGCTTTCTGCCCAGATCGATTTGCATCTTATTTTTTCCAATCTTTGGGCATGGATGTCACCCCTGTGACCCTCCATGGGGAGAGAAGTGTTTTGATCCCACGTGAGCAGAATGGACTACTGTCCCAGGTTTCAAGTCCCAAAAATGTTGCAAGGGAAATAGTTAGCAGGTCACTAGTTTGTTCTTGTGCTTTTCAGTTTTTGGCTGTGGAACTGTTTTTTGTTTTATGGGTATGACAATTTCGTTGGTTCTGCAGATCAAAGTCACATATGGATGATTCTGTAGACTTGGAAACCGGTGGTGAAGAAAAACAGAGGGAGAAAAATGTTCATGGGTCTAAGCAATTGAAAGTTCAAAATCAGGCTCTGTTATCTGGCGTTGCGTATTGCTTGTCGTCGTGTGGTATGATACTGGTTAACAAGGTCGTGCTCTCGGGCTATGACTTCAATGCGGGAATCTCGTTAATGCTTTATCAGGTGATTTTACTGCTTCCCATATTGTTATTTTTCGTACGTCATCTTCTCTTTTAATTTCAAAGTCATGTGATGCGTTGACTACTAAGCTTTTAATTATCTTTGGGGATAAAAACGCTATGTTGGAAGTTTATGAAAATATTATTAGAGGTTCTTTGCATCTCACTTAGAATATATGATTGAGTCGATCTAATTGCAGCGTGCTCTTTCGACTTTTGCAGAATTTTGTATCCGTGGTAATTGTATCCATTTTGAGTGGCTTAGGAATTATTTCCACAGAACCACTTACCCGAAGATTGGTACAGGTGTGGTTGCCTGTGAATATTATATTTGTTGGGATGCTTATTACGAGCATGTTTAGGTATGAATTTTTTTTAAACTCTCTTTCTAATGTTTGCACATGCATGTCTGTATTTTCTGCAAAAGGTTTGGCCATTTATTTGGTCACTGGCATTCATGAAAGTATATTTTGCATTATGTTCTCCAAAAGTGAGCTCATATGTATTGCAACTTATATTGTTCAATCTCATTCTTTGATCAACCGGATACTGTATATTGTTCTGCATATGTACCGATGACTGAAGATTTTTCATACCTAACACCTGTTTTGAGCTAGCTTGGATCCTATTTCGTGAATTTTGTACGAAGAGTTGACTTTTATTGGCAATTTATAAAAGGTCTGGGCAACATGATAGCTTTCTTCATATGGTGGTTGCCCTTTTTGATGCAAGTGTTAAAGGAAGATAAATAGAAGCAAGCTTTAGAATCATCCTCGGCATACCACCAGTTATGAGAAGGCAGGCATCATTATTTATGATTAAAAGGGAACATTGATATTCCACTTGCATCTCAAAAACGAACACATCTAATTTACTTAAACATGTACAAGTTGTAACCAGTAATGAAGAAAACCTGACGAGTGAGGAGTGTGCTTGCTAAATTATGGTTTACACATTTAATCACCTGCAGTAGTAATATACACTGGGAATTTGATTTCAATAATTTATTCTTTTTTACCTACTCATATTTCCTTACATTTTATGTTCATCTGTATGTTCTGCAGCTTGAAGTATATAAATGTTGCCATGGTTACAGTTCTAAAAAATGTTACTAATGTCATTACTGCCATTGGTGAAATGTACCTCTTCAGCAAACATCACAACAGCAAAGTCTGGATTGCTCTTTTATTAATGGTGAATCAACTCTACCTGTGTTTCTCATTTGTGTGATTTTGTATTTAATTATTATTTGAGGAATATCTCTGTTTCCATCTGAATTTGTTGATGGTATAGGATCACCGATTCAATTGTTTAACTTGTCAAATATCCTTGGGTGAGTTATAAGAACAAAGATAAATCCATTGTATTTTATTCTAGTTTGCACATGTTTCCTAGGGATGAAGCTTAGATGACTTAACATATTTTTTTCATTTCAATTTCATTGTGGTCTGTTGGCATTAAGATGTGGATGAAATGTTTTTGTTTTATTTTTAAAAAAAATGCTGTTGAGTGTGTCATTCAATCATTTGTTTGCCACACATGCAGATTGTTTCAGCAGTTTCTGGAGGAGTTACTGATCTATCTTTTCATGTTGTTGGCTATATGTGGCAAGTTTTAAATTGCTTCCTAACAGCTTCTTATTCGGTAATCATCAATATTTGACTCGTGTATTTGTGCCATATATGCTGACTCTTTTAGATTTGGTCTTGTTGAGTGCTGAGCAGTATATTATTTAACCTTGGTAACTCAATTCTCTATGTTTTCATTTTCCAGTTAACATTACGAAGAATAATGGATACAGCAAAACTGGTTACAAAGTCCGGGAATCTGAATGAATTCTCCATGGTCTTGCTAAATAACATTCTTTCACTTCCTCTAGGATTAGTACTTATATTTGTCTTTGGCGAAGTGGACTATCTAGGTCATACGTAAGTTTCCCCTGTCTTGGATAATTAATTTTTCTTTTAATTTTACTTGCATGACCACGCAACATAGTTCTTTGGATGAAGTGAGTGTTATTTCACAAATAAATCATTCTTCCTCCACCTACCTTGCTATGTTCTCTAATTTTATGACCTGTTAAAGCACTAAATTTAATTTTTGTGCGGCTTGTATTGTTCATTAGGTACTTATACTCTTTATGTTTTAAAGTGTACTTGTTCCCATTAATCATTGGGGTGATGCATGCTTCTGGTGTGTATGTGTGTGTGTGTGTGTATTTTTTTCTTTTTATTTAATTAGAAAGCATTCATGTAGCCTCATTTTGTGTGAATTTTCAGGCCGCTTCTGAGAATTCCTACCTTTTGGCTGGTGATAACACTAAGTGGCTTTCTGGGGCTTTCAATAAGCTTCACTTCAATGTGGTTTCTTCATCAAACTGGAGCTACTACATACAGGTGTTGTTTTTGGCTAGAATATATGATTTAGTGCATTTGTAGGAGAGCCGAATATAGATATTTTGCTGGTAAAAATGCTGTGAAGTACCTGACATTTTGGGTGATAAACCTGTATCTTTTTAGTCTGCTTATTGAGTTAATAATGACCTGATCATGTATTTTTACTCCTCAGCCTCATTGGGTCCCTCAACAAAATTCCTCTTTCAATTGCTGGAATACTTCTGTTCAATGTTCCAACAAGCCTGGAGAACGTTCTAAGCATCTCATTTGGTATGTCTATACATTGTGCTTGCAGCATCATATTGGGTAACATAGCATTACATAACTCACTATTTAATTTTGAACCATCAGGTCTTTTGGCTGGTGTATTTTTCGCTAAAGCAAAATTGACTCAGAAATCTTAACTATAGTGTGATTGCTGCAAACATGTAGCCGCTTCTGAGTTTCCTGGAAATATGATGGGCCATGTTGGTTGGGGGATAGATGCTCAGCGAAGGTTAAAAAGATCCAACAAAAAGCTATTTATACTCTTTATCATTTTGCGATAAATTTGTTATGTATACCGGCGCATAACCTCAATCATTCCCAGCAAGCAATAGGTGCATTATGTTACGCACAGGTTTATCGTCAGAAAACGACCTGTAATTCAAATGGTCATGGCGTTTCCTCACTTTGTTTTTGTAGAATTGTTTTGTTGATTTCCGAACAATAACAGTACCTAAATGTATCTTGTAATGGCAATTGCCACTGCCTCTTATTCAAATTACCCATGATTTATACGAAAGCGTTTTAGAGAAAACAAAGTGTTCATTGTATCTTTTGTATCATAGCGAGTCGATCCTTTAATCAATTTTTACTCTTAGTAACAGAAAGGGTTGTCAAAATTGAGCTCCAGTTAAAAGGAGAACATTTAGAACAATCAGATATAATAATAATTAAATATAACATATTAAATTGTTTAAATTCATGTTTTGGACCATCTGTAAAATTGGATTCTATTTTTGTGAAGCCTGCGCAATCAATGAGTTTCAATGGGACTGCAAGGTGGTTAACTTTCAGGATATACTGACGGGTGGCTTAGCCTTATTGTCCGTCCGATTAAAGTGTACCCCTTCAAAATCTTGAGCATAATATAATATGGAAGAGGGCAACGCGCCTGCTCCCAGGTGAGCTGAATTGATCCGGATTTCTCTCACGCTCGAGCTCGGTTAAATCACTTCGAGTCGGGTATTTCGGTCTAGAGATATTCGCGTTTGACCATCCACTTAGACTTTCAATAGAAAACTACGTCGCCTCTTTTCTATTTATATATAGATAACTGCATTGCGAATCATATGTTTTAATTGGTTGTGGATAGGGGTAAGCATTCTGACTTACAAATCTCGTAATTAACGGTAAACATATAGTTTGGTGGACTGGATTTCAGTAACCGAAACTAGAATCTGAACTACTTCCTAAGACCAAATAGAACCGAAGCTAACATATTTCGGTTTAGTAACTGAATAATTAAATTACATCATAAGTTATAAAAATAATTTTTTAATTATATGATCAAATATATGCCATTCTTTAGTGAACATAATCATTTGATAATTGATTATATATATATATAATCATCATAAAAATATTATAATTTCATAATTAACATAAATTTTATATTTTAGATTTTAAATAATTCGTTTGTTTCAATTAATTCATTTTGGTTCCGTTCTGAACAGCAATATCAATATATATTTTGGTTTGTCTACGACCCTATCTGAAAACGTAACTAGAATTAGTTTGAATACAACCGAAATAGATGATTTCGTTTTAATTCGGTTCCGCTTTGGATTTTCACCCATGCTCGCTCCCTTTGTAGGCCACTTAACAATCCTTTGAAAGTCATGTCCAAGTTAAACTTGGGAAGAGACCCGCAAGCTGCTCTCTTCGTTCATCTTTTATTTATTGCAACTTTCCCATCTTTTTTGTTACTGTGGAAAATGAACAACTATTTATTTAAAGAAAACTTAAATGAGTATATGATAGATTTGCCATTCAATGGAGCCCTATTGGCTAAGGCCTGAACAGCAACAATTTTAAGTTCAATCAACCAATCTTATCTGTGCATTATACTCGAAATAAGGTATAAATCAATTTAAACGAAGACAGGTTCTCCTATCTATCTACTTTTATTAATAATTGAAGAACTACAAGTTTGGCCTCCTGTGAGATCTAAAGTGGGGCCATATTTTCACTTAATTATTAATTTGATTAGATAAATTAACCAAGAGGGTTAGACTGAGTAAATAATTAAGTGTCAATTATTTCGGGTTAATATTGAATATTAAATAGGGAATAAACACATATTATGATTTAATAATTAATTAGGATGAATTACTAAAATACCCCTAATAGAAGAGGGTGTCAACTTCTATATAAATATATATAGAGAGAGAGAGAGGAGTTGATGCCTCTCTATCTAAACCTTTTCTTGGAAGTCAACATCTAAGGGGAGAAGAAGGAGGCTAGGGATTTGGTATGTTTCATCTTCTTTTCTCTTATTCTCTATCATCTCATCATATTTTGATAGATTTTGAATATGATAGATTTAGTGGTTAGAAGCATGCAACCTTTATGTTTGGATTGGTTTTACTTTGATTTGTAATGATTTTTTGAGGTAAAAATCATGGATTCATTCTATTTTGATGGAGGATGGTGGTGTTCAGTGAGTTAATAATGTTTGAATTTACTGTACTTGCGTTGTGCATGAAATCTCTTTGTATGCATGTTTTGCATAATAACTCCTGTTAGTTCGGTAAATTCATGATAAAAATACGTAAAATAATAGTTGTATTATATTTTTATGGAGTTTTGCATACAATTTTATTGATGTGATAAGATATTAATGTATGTCACTATACATGAAAATATATAATCTTTTATACTTTAATGGTAAAATTTGATATAGTTAATACTGGTATGAAAAACCATCACAAGTAGTCATCAAACAATGTACTACACTCGTTTGAATTGAAAGACTTAATTTTTAATGAGTTTATGTATTATTTTATATGTTTGTCGTGTTGGCGTGATTGTGTGCTCACCAAGGCACGAAAGGAGTCATGCCAAGGGAAGCTATGGCACGCGAAACTATGGCACGCGAGACGGTAGCCTCATGCCAGGGCGTGAAGGATATGCAAGGCTCAGGCTCTGTAGTGAGTTGTGCTAGAACACGAGTTAAGTTGTGCCCTAACGTGATGAGTTACGTGGCTGAGACGAGGTTTGTGCCAAGGCGCGACATAATGGCGTGCCCTTGTATGAACCTTTTGGAATGCAAAATTGTATTTTGTTTACCAAGGCTAATTTAAATGATTAAGCTTTGATAATTAGCTAAAAATAAAGTTATTTAAGGAGTAATAGTACTGGTTGCCAGATGTTTCTTGTTTTGAACTTGTAAAAATATTTTATTAATGGGAATGTGTGTATATTCAATTCATGTCATTGCAATGCATATAGCTAGTTGAATATACATGTCATTGTATATTTGGGATTTTAGAAGATTACGTGCAAGTTAATGTTGGGTTTATTTCACATCGGTAATGGATGACGTTGGTAATTTGCATATAGGCTAATAAGAAAGTCTTATTTCTTAAGTTAACTTTTGGATTAAGAGAAGCCCGCGACATTTTTTGCAAGTCCTTTTTGAAGGCTCAAAGGACCTAATAGTAGTATCAGAGCTTGGTCAGGGGCCCAAGGGGAGATTTGGTGTTTTGCGATTTTGGGTGATTTGGTGTTTGCCTATACCGATTATTAGAATTTCCTTTATGAGGTCCACTTGATGATTTGAGGAGAGTTTCCCAGGTGGGTGCCTGATTTAAGGGGAGTTTGTCAGAGGATGATGGTTTTAGGGATACCCGATGTGTAAAGAAGAGTTGTTGGGTTTATCCCACATTGGTTGTGGATGATATTAGTGACTTATATATAGACTAATGGGAAAACCTTATTTCTTGAGTTAATTTTGGATTAAAAGAGACCTGTGACACACATTGCAAGTTCCTTTTGGAGGCCCAAAGGGCTTAACAATGGTATGAGAGCTTGGTTGGCTCCCCAAAGAGCCAAGAGTTAGTTCGGGTGATAATTGCTAAGGATTTGAAGTACATATTGCTTGTATGATATTTAAAAGATAATGAACCGAAGTTGCTCAAGACACACTTGGCCACTAGAGTCCTGATTTTGCTATTGTAGCATCTATGGTCTTTGCCTCAGATAAAGGTTAGTTATGCCTGCCTAGTAGTGAAAAAACAATCGATCGTATGGACCCCTTCAAAGATGTATCTATCTATATTTCGTTATTGTAGAAGAAAGAAAACTATCAAGCAAGGAAGGCTCAGTAAAGAGCGCCTTATGCTATGCTTAAGCAATCTAGTATGCCAGCAGCATACAAAGCGACGTGTCTCAAAGGAGACAAAGCCCCATTCCTCCACACAACGTAGTTTCTAATCCCACCCTTAGTTTGTTTTCTCTTTTTTTTCCTCTGGGGTTTTTTGATCAATGCCAAATAACCCTATTCTATTAGCTTAGTTTCCCGGTAACCGTTTTTACCTAGGTTTCCTCAAAATCCAATCTATTGCAGGCTCGTAGGTCCGTTTTAAGATGCCTCACCACTAAACACTAGCTTCACCGGTGAGTTTCCCATGCCCCACAAAGTGAGGCAAAAGACTATTTTTAAGGCTCTAGTTTATGGTTGTTTCCTATGCCAAAAAGGGCTCTTTGAATGAGAAGTTGGTCCTGGATTTGAAATAATTTTTTTAGTTGACCCCGCAACCAAGAGCTAAGGCAGTTGGAGAAGAGCTTGTTTCATAATTAGATCAAGGAATTCGGACAACCGAAGCCAAGGATGAAAGCCTCTCGCCCAGCAATGTAGGTGAAATGTATGCCCATTGTACCCATGGTTGGTGCATTCATTGATGCAAATCCCAAACCGATGTATTTATTGTTTTGGCTAGTCGTGCTCATTCCTCTAGTTCAGATTATTTCTTCCTTCTTTCATAGGGAATTTCCTTTGTGAACCCGCCGAATTATGCAATCAGAATAGGGATCATTTTTATTCCGACAACCTAAAACCCAATAAAATATTACATGGAATAACAAAATAATAGCAAGCATGTAACAAATAACCTTTAAATTTATCAAATTTAATAATTAACCACAATAATTAAACAAACGAATTTGTCCTTTAATTGTAGCCAAATAATAATTATTTCAACTAATATTATATGTCCAATAATATATTAGAGTCATAATATACCAAGCAAATAGAAGCAATTAAAAATAACATCTCCCATCCAACAAACTGTAGTTCACTACTAATAATATATAATCCCATAATAATTAAACAAGTCCAACTAAATAATTCTAATAATTATTTTATAGAGTCTACCACCGTTGTCTCCCGCCAAGGTACACTTCTAGCTAGTTGCTATCTTTGGATTCAATTTCAAGTTTTATCAAATTTCAAGTTAGTGATAAAACTAATAAGTACACATAATAATAACGAATAAGATAATTAATTATAAAGTCTACGCCTAATCCCCATCCAATAGATTTGACTGATCTCCCGAAAATAATTTTAATTTATGATCACAAATGTTGCCACTGTTCCAAAGGGACACTTAATGTTTGCCCAAACTTTGGTGTTTGAGTGAGTATTAGGCTACATTGGTTTCCAAACCTCGAAAAGTTGTAGAGCATGTAATGTGAGTGAGGGCTAATTACAAATACTTTGCCAAAATAATGACATCCCCACAACTTTAGGGCCTTTATAAAGATCGCAAGAATAGACAATAATACGGAAACGATTTAAACAAATCTACATGTAAGAGCAAATAAACTAGCAAGACAAATAGGCAATAAGATCACAAATAGTAAGGTGTGGGTGTGAACAACACTCCATGTTCAATTCCAAGTTTCTACTTGTATTGGTGAACAAGTCAAACCTTACAAGTAGTAAAGTTACCTAGAACTTGGTGTTAATTAACTCCCAATAGTGAACAAGTCAAACACAAGGACGTTAAGCAAATGTGCAAACATGTGAGTAATCTAGTAAACACAAACACACAAGAGAGCGAAGAAGAGAGATGACACAAAACACGTTTTTTAAGAGGGTTTTAACTTATAAGTCCTCTCTTTTAGCTCACCAAATCCTTTGATGAGTAAGTCTTTGTAACTTTATTAGGCAAACCAACTTGTAACCCTACAAGCAACCAAGTTAGGATTCCTTCAAAGCACCCCTCAATTGTTAATGAAAAGTTTGCACTCCAAATGCCCTTGAAGCCTCTAGTACGATTTCCTTCATATAACGACCCCACATGATACTTCATAAATAGTGAACATTATATTAATCACGTCATCATAATTAACTTGGCATACTTGATGAAGTAAACATATAAATTGTGTAGAAATAAAATTAACTACTAATTGTTTCATTATATCACCATGAATATCCACTACATATATCCATATATCCAACTAAAATATATTTGTCCAAAAACCCACTCAACAAAATTCTCCACTAAACTGTTGTCCTAATAAAGAAATAAAGGAAAAGCCTAATAATCTGAGTTCTTCCATCTTGTCACTCCAAAACCTCTAAATGCCTGTGCACAAACAAACTTGTTTGCTCAGTACTGATAACAATACTAAGTCCACTACTTATATGTGTAGTAGCATAATAAGAAAATACATTTAAACAACATTCGATTAAATATGATTGAAAAACTGAATAAACATCATCCATACATAGCTAACTTAAGCATAGCATTCACGAATTTAACATAACTTAACTTGAACCCAATAAAATACTCTAGTTGCATAAACTAATACTTAATTTAACTTGTAAAACCCCAACTTCATGTTAGGGTTTTACATCCATGTAGTTTTGCCCAGTTCGGGCCAGTCTCAGGTCGGTTCGATGAGCTCGAGCCAGACTAGTTTTTAGACCACGAGTATGGGGCTAGATGGTTGTATGACTATGTTATGGTGGCTAAGTATGCCCGACATGTACATGATAACTTCAATTAGGCTACACCCAGAGCATGCATCATACATAGATGTCAGTATTTTACATACTAGTGGGTTTTGATGTTGGTTTTGAAGTTCGAGCACACCGTAGATGAGGCATCACACTTGGAGCTTGGCAATGTAACGACCTACCCAAACCGGCCCGGTGTTACATAAAAATATGTAATAGATGTAATGATAATAATCCAGAACATGAATATTAATACAAAAATTATGTTTGGCAATATGTAAATCATATAAATCATAAAAATAAAGCATGTTCTCTAAAATACAAAATAACCGTCCTACAGTCTCATACTATTTCCCATAGCCACAATTATAACTCAAGAAAATAATAAGGAAGTCCAATTTTATTATCAATTCACCAAACCTGGGTCACTTTTATTCTTTAGTCCAAAGCTGCTCAACCGCGGAGGCAATTCCACGTTAGTGATAAAAACACTAAGCTGCATAATTAAATAAAACAAGTCAATATAATTCCCTATTATCATTTCACAAGTCTTTTAGTAATTATGAGCCTATGCCGAGCTCCAATTATGCTGGTAGGGGTGGCCACCCCTTCCAGTTACCATCCCATGTATTCGCACACAAGCTACATGGCCTGTGACCTGTAGTTACCTGATATTTGCCATTGACTCACCCTCTCGGTATCACAAGTGCATAATGAGCCTACTTGCGCCACTGCGACCTGTCACCCCTTTCAGCCTGGGGGCAGGTATTCATTCTTTCAGGAGGTGCTGCCCTGCCGAATTGAGTCGACCTCGGTTGCGTTCTAGCGCATGGTGGTCAGACACTCAAGTCAACCAAGACTCCATCATAGTAGTTTTAAAAGTAAGGCCCCGTGTTGGACTGAGTCAATTCTTTAACCCGGATTGCACTCGGTGCATGGTGGTCAAATCTAGCCTCAGCCGACCAAGGCTGCCAACTACGGAAAATAAAATATTTCAAATGATTATACGGACCTGGATAGTTTGTACGTGAACTCTCAGTTGTGACCAACGATCCTAATCTGAACGATCCTAATCTGAACCAGAGGGGTCATTGGGGTTGTGAGGGCTGCCTTAAAATTCTTGTTTACAGTTGCCCACTTTGCCAATATTTCAGATTTGTCGGCCATGGTGGATACCATTTATCTTAGTACTTTTCTTGTTGATTTACAACTTTAATTCCCATGATTAACAAGCTTACTATCAATTAAAAATATGCATGCAAGAAAATTAAGAAGAGGGAGATAGGAAGGATACCCAAGCAAGGAAGAAGCCACGCTGGTAAGGAAGAGGAGAAGAAAATGTGTATGAAGGCTAGGGTGGAGTATGTCCTTCATAAAATAAAAATGACGGCTAGGGTATGTGGAAACATCCGTATTTCATTTAAGGAGGTAACCAGATAAATAATAACATATAAGAATTAATCGGATAGAATTAACCGGATAGAGAATATAACAGGTTCGGCCATTTCCAGACCACGTTCAAATATATTATTATTATTTCTATTTTTTCACAATCTTTACAATCTGCCAAACTTAGAAGTGTTTCGTCCCTGAAATATTATAACGGCAACATGAACCATCATGATTGTAGGATAATCACGATTAATTATTTATTCAGCATCAGTTCGTGCTACGACAATCATAAGAAATCTTATGTCATGAATAGGCTAGGGTATTTCCTTGCCATTTCTTGTTCAGTCTCCCATATAGCTTCCTCTGACCCCTGATTTTCTACAATACCTTTACCAAAGGAATTTCCTTATTCCTGAGTGCCTTTATTTCTCTTGCCAGGATGTGTATCGGCTTTTCCTAGTAGGTTAAATCTGATTGTAGTTCTAAGTCTTCAAAAATTGTGATTATATAATCTTCATCTCGTACATACTTCTTTAGCATTGACACATGGAAAACATTGTGTACTCTAGCTAGGCTTGGTGGTAATGCTAGTCCATATGCACAATTTCCAACTCAATTCGGGATTGGAAACGGTCCTATGAATCTTGGCTTCAACTTCCTTGAGGTTCTAAATCTGATCACCCCCTTCCTAGGAGATGTTTTTAGGTACACAAACTCCCCAACTTGGAACTTTAGGTCCCTCCTTCGAGTATCAGCATAACTCTTCTATCGATCTTAAGCTGCCTTTAGCCTTTGCTGAATGAGTGTCAACTTTTCAGTGGCTTCCCTCACCATCTCTGGCCCGACTATAACTGCTTCGGTAGACTCCAGCTAGCACGATGGAGATCTGCAGGGCCTACCATATAAGGCTTCAAATGGTGCCATCCCTATACTGGCTTGGTAAGAGTTATTGTAGGTGAATTCAGCCAAAGCTAAGTGTTTCTCCCAGTCACCTCCTCAGTCAAGAATGCAAGCTCTTAACAAATCTTCCAAAGTTTGAATAGTCCTCTCACTCTGACCATCATTTTGGGGATGATATGCTGTACTCAGCTTGATTTGAGTCCCCATGGCCTTTGGAAAACTTCCCAGAAATGTGAGGTGAATAGGGGATCTTGGTCGGAGACTATCTCCTTTGGAATCCCATGCAACTTGACAATATTGTCGACATACAATCCATCCAGGTATTCCACCGTCCTCATTGATTTTGTGGGGATGAAGTGTGCTACCTTAGTTAGTCGGTCCACAACCACCTATATGGAGTCATGCTTCTTTTGAGTCCTTGGGAGTTTTGCAATAAAATCGCATGTAACACACTCCCATTTCGAAGTTGGTATTTCTAAAGGTTGCAATAGTCCTCCAGGTAGTTGATGTTGGGCTTTGATCTGTTGGCAAGTCTGACACTTGGAGACAAAATCCACAACATCCCTCTTCATCCCAATCCACCAGTAGGTTCGCTTTAAATCCTGATACATATTAGTAACTCCAGTGTGTATCGAGAACTTTGAGCGATGAGCCTCCTCCAAGATATTCCGCCGTAGTGCATCATCCTTGGGTACACACAACCTTCATCTAAATCTGATCACACTCTTGGAATCAGCTACAACGTCAGGAATCATTGGAAATAACCAAATTTGCCAATAACCCGATTAGTTGCTCCACAGGGTTCATAGCCACCACTTCTGCTGACATGGCCCAAAGTCTAGCTAGCTACTGACTTTTGTCCACTTTGCCCTTCCGACTCAATGCGTCTGCTACCACATTCGCTTTCCTTGGATGGTATAAGATTTGGAAGTCGTAGTCCTTCAAATATTCTATCCATCACCTCTGTCGAAGGTTAAGGTCATTCTGGGTGAAGATACACTTCAAACTTTGGTGGTCAATGAAGACTTCAAACTAGGCTCCATACAAGTAGTGTCTCCAAATCTTCAAGGCAAAAATGACTACTGCCAGTTCCAAGTCATGAGTTGCATAATTTTGCTCATGATTCTTCAATTGACGGGAGGCATAGGCCACCACTTTACCTTCTTGCATTAGGACACATCCTCAACAGGGACGCATCACTGAAGACTACGAATTCTTCATTACCATTTGGCAGGGTCAAGACTGGTGCAGTTGTTAAACTCTTCTTTAGAGACTGGAAACTCTCCACACACTTACTACTCCATTCGAACTTAACTCCCATCCTTGTGAGTTTTGTCATTGGCGATGCTACTATGGAGAGTCTTTAATGAATTTCCTATAGTAACCCGCTAAACCAAGGAAGCTTTTGATATCAGTGACTGACTTGGGTTGTGGCCAATCAGTGACTGCTTTCACTTTTGATGGATCCACTGCAACTCTGGCCTTTGAGATAATATGACCAAGGAAGTTTACCTCCCTCAACCAGAAGTCACACTTTGAGAGCTTGGCGAATAGTTGATTTTCTATCAGAACTTGAAGAGTAATGGACAGGTGCTTTGTATGCTCTTCTTCATTATTCGAATTGACCAGAATGTCGTCCACAAACACGATAATAAGTCTGAGTGACATAAAGGCCACTAGTGCATTTGTCAGACCAAAAGGCATGACAAGAAATTCATAATGTCCATACCGCATTCGGAAAGCCATTTTCTGCGTGTCTGACTCCTTTTCTTGCAACTAGTGATAACAACACCACAAGTTTATCTTATAAAATACTCCGGCTATTTTTAGCTGATCAAACAAGTCATCAATCCTCGGTAAGGGGTACCAATTCTTGACTGTCACTTGATTGAGTTTGCGATAGTCAATACGCAACCAAAGTGATCCATCTTTCTTCTTCACAAACAGAATAGGGGCTCCCTAGGGTGAAGTACTTGGCCGGATGAAACCTACCTGCAACAACTCTTCTAGTTGACTCTTTAACTCCTTGAGTTCTGCTGGAGCCATGTGGTATGGTGCTTTAGAAATTGGTGTTGTTCAAGGTGCTAGGCCAATGGCAAACTCCATTGCCCGCTTAGGAGGTAATCCTGGAAGTTCGTTTGGGAATACATCGGGAAACTCTGCTACCACAGGAATCATGGACAACTCTTTAGGTTTTGACTCAGACTCAACTAAGTTAGCCAAAAAGACTGTACAACCCTCACCAAACAATGGGCAGTCGAGTTGTTCAGTTAGGATAGCTGCCACAAATTTTGCCCACGTGATGGAAGAAATCTCACGTCTATGGAATGTGGTTTTTTCCATGGATTTCCACCAGTAAGATGCTTCCTCCTGAAGCATGCATGTTGCCAACCTCACTTGATGGTGGTGGGGCACAAACAGAGCCCGAAATGCTTTTTCGGTACTGTCTATCCAGCTCTCTGCCCTCATTGGGTCAATCCCTCCAACCAATACTTTAGCTCCATTCTTCCGGAACTTTTTCATAGTGTAACGGTTACTATCATCAACAGCTGGTGGAACCACTTATCGGACTACCGGTGGTACTAGGTTTGGATGCTCCCCTCGCTCGCCTAGGTCTGCTAACCCTGCCCGCCCTTGGGCACTTTCCTGACCACCATCAAGGGAGATTCTAGGACCCGCTGCTGAGTTTGAGGCTCCATTCCCTACTACCACTCCCGGTAATTGCTGAACAATATTCTGAACCACAGAATTTGTATTTTCTGAAAGCCTGAGCTAGTCCCTGTATGGCCGTCAGCATCTGGGCCAACACATTCTCTGTGTTCAAATTTGACTGCGCAGATCGGTTTGGCTGTCTACGATTGCCTCCCATCTAAAACATTGAACCATCATGGTTCATAAATATGTTTTTTTTCCTAGTTATGACTTAGGTTTATTAGCAAATGAATTTGTTAATTCAAAGCACAACACAGTGGGAAAAGATAATTATTGGATTTTTAAACAAGGTACTTGAGTCATAAAATGTGAGCTAGTGGGAAACCACTCGCCCGAACTGCACCAGCGTTACTTAAAAATATGTATTAGACATAACGATAATATTCCAGAACGTGAATACTAATACAACAATTAAGTCTGGTAATATATAAATCATATAAACCATAAAAATAAAGCATGTTTTCTAAAATATAAAATAACCGCCCACAGTCTCAGACCGTTTCCCATAGCCACAATCATAACACAAGAGAATAATAAGGAAGCCTAATTTTATTATCAATTCACGAAACCTGGGCCACTTTTATTCTTTAGTCCAAAGTTGCTCACCTGCAGAGGCAATTTCACGTTAATGAAAAAACACTAAGCCACATAATTAAATGAAACAAGTCAATATAATTCCCTATTATCATTTCTGTAAAGACTGTGAAAAAAAAATTTGGACGCAGACGCGGTTCGGGAAGGACCGAACGTGTTATATTTTTTACCCGGTTAATTATTTACCCATTTTATTATACCCGGTTAAATAAATTACGGGTGTAGAGGTGTTTCCGCAAACCCTAGCCGTCATTTCATTTTATAAAGGACGTCCTCCACCCAAGCCTTCATTTGCATTCTCTTCTCGTCTTCCTTGCCGGCGTGTCTTCTTTCATGCTTAGGTATTCTTTCTATCTCCCTCTTCAATTTTCTTGCATGCATATTTTAATTTGATAATAAGCTTTATAATCATGAGGATTAAAGTTTAAAATCATCAAGAAAGAAACTAAACAAAAAATTAAACTTTAATTCTGCTGACGAGTCCCCTGTTTCGGCGAGATGGGGAAGCATAGGCAAGGTCGCCGGGAATCGGTGGTGAGGGTCATTCCGACATCGGAAGATGATCCTACTCTCTTCGTCGATCAGTGTAGCGTCGATCTCACATGTGTGGATGTCGGCCTAGGGTCGTAAATGGCCAAAAACAGAAGCCGGAGACAAACACAGGGGCAACGACGGTGGGGGAAGAAATCCGGCCGTCCTGGGTGGCGACGGGTTCCAATAGAGCCGGGGAAGGTAGATAGCTGGTCGAGGGTGATGAGGCGACCACCCAATTGAGGTGGCGATGCTCGCCGGCGGTGGAATCGCCGATGTGAGCGCGCCGCTAGGCAGGCGATGTGGGCGTCGCCGCAGCTGGAAGGCGGTCGGAGTTGGCCAGGGCGACACCGCAACAGCATGGGAGGGCTGGTTGGCAACGATTGACGGGGGCAGGAGGTGGTCGGCGGTGGCGGCGGCTGAAGGGCACCTGGCATCGAGAACAGAGCATGCCGTAGAAGAAGAAGAAGGAAAAAAATTACCTTGGGTGGCAAACTTGTAAATAATGCTTGACTCAACACAACACGAGTTAAATAATAAAACTAACTCTTAAGTAACACTTGACTTGATACCGACTCGAGTTAAAAATAATACGAACTCGTAATAAATCCTTAAAAAATAATTATTTTAATGGGTTATGGGTATAGTTACTAAACTAACTAATGATTGTATGAAATCGCCACGAGTAATATAAATACGGAAATGATAAACAGTCGATAATTAATCGGCATAATTTAAGCGATTAAATTAAATCGGAGGGTTATTAGTAATTAATAAAATAATGATTTTACCTTTACCATATTAAATTTAATATTAGGTAAATAAAGTGATTGTTTTAATAGCGAGTTAGTAATGTAGAAAATGGGTTATTAAACTATAGTCGGGTAGCAATCACTCGCATCGAACCTAAATAGCATAATGAAAATAAATAACGTTCAAAACTTGATTGTGTTGAATAATTTAAAATAAGTGTATTAATAATATTTATGAATTAAAATAATATAAATTATTTTATATAATTTAATTGAACAACTTTATTAATTAAATTACTGTAAATAATAATAGCGATTAAAAATTATAACTATCAACTAAATCATCAAGATTGGGGTTAAATAATTATCACCGCAATGGAAAATTAAATACTTGTTTATTAGTAATAATTATTTTATGAACTGTCAGGTATTAATTATGAGTTAGATAATTAATTTAAAATTTAAAGTAGGACTTAAATGATTATATTACGTGAATAATCAATTATCTCACTAGATTTATTGGAAATTTAATATTTAATATTTTTGAATTGTTACATCATATGTTGTCAAAATTTTAATAATGATATAATATATATATATATATATAATATATATATATATGTACTTGACTCGAGTCAGGGTTTTATGTTATCGAACCAGTCGGTTCAACCGTTGGTTCGAGTCGAGTCAGTTTCATGAACCGCGTTCTGAGTCGAGGCCAACCGTGAGTTATGAGCGATGAGAGTCAAGTGTACCTGAATATATGATGATAATGTCGAGAAGATGGTGAGATATGAGTTATCAGAATATATGAGTATGCAGTATTTTTCTTTTTATATGTTTGGTCGTAGAAATAGTTTTAGGCTGAATAACGCGTTAGGACGCGTTGGATTATATTCGTGTGGGTTATTAGTTATAGAGCATGCCATTTGGATGTTGTTGTGTTTGTTTTATGTTATGGAATTTTTCCATATTTTTCTAGATTTTTTAGAATTTATTACGAACTAGTTATTATTTTGACTCGAGTAGGAATCGAGTCAATACTTATTTACAAAACTGCCACTAGAGCATTTCTTCTCCCTCCCGACCTTCTTCACCCAAACCCTCGCCGTTGTGTGCTACCGCCGCCGACGCCGCTCTGCCACCGATCGACGCCGCTCCGCCTTGTCGTGCCGTCGCCGTGCTGCCATGACCGACCGCGGCCACCGATCGCCTTCCGGCGCGCCGCCGCAATGCCACGAAGCCGCCTCGGCCGTCGCCACTCAGAGCCGGATTCCGCCGCCGTTCGGTCGCTGTTGCCGCCGCTGTGACCACTAGTCTCACCCTCTCGCCGTCGCCGACATTTCCCCCATCATCTCGACCGCCATCGAGGCCGGCCGCAGCCCCGATCGGAGCACACCGCCGCCGCCACCCATTTTCGACGCCACTGCCGACAGCCATCGCCGCCCCGGCAACAGTGTTTGACTCCACCATCGGACCAAGCTCGTCGAGCTGGTGCCGATAGACCCCCTGATTTCCCCGTCCCGAATCATCGCTGGAAAACAGCCGGAATCCGCCGAAAAATTGCCGATACTCCTCGGAAAACCGCCGAAAAATTGGATTCGTGGGAAATTCGCTGGATCATCCACCGAACGCACCCGGTCCAATCTGATCGGACTTCGGACGCCGCTAGGTGCCGAATTCGAGTTTCGAGCCATGAAACGGAAACCCTAGCCGTCGCCGATTTTCGACGACGCGAGGTATAATTTATTTTAACTTAATTATTTGAAAGTATTGATTGTTAGAATTGCATGGTAGGATTGGTGAATTGTGTGTTATAATAATATGTATAAATGTAGATTTGATTAAGGATAAAATATGAAATTTGTTTGATTGAGTGGTGTTAAAAATGGAGACTAAAAAACTAATTAGGGTAACTAGGTAATGATCATGATCTAATACAAACTAGCCTAAGTAGACTTGCTAGAATTGATATAGGTTGATGTGTGTTGATTGATGCGTGATTGTGTTGATTGTGTGTGCATGCTATAGGATGTGTGATTCATCATGCGGGCATTAGTTTTTAGCTTGATTGCGTAGGTACGGTGTAGGAGCTCGCCGCCTAGGCGCGTGGACCCGTTTGGAGCTTCTACCAGGTCCGTTTAGGACTCGTTCTTTGTTTTTATGATACTCTATTGTGTATTTGATTTATCATGTACAGGACGAGTTAAATGGCGTTTTATCGGATCCCACTTAACTCGGGCCATTTAGACAACGATTTTCCGGATTAATAACCCTCGAGGATGAGATCCCTCGAGTTTGTTTTCAAACTTCAGATCCAGCTCACGATGCCTTCGGGCCTATTGTATAAATCCTAACCTAGACCTATATATATGTATAGTTTTCGCATTTTCAGTGAGAGATTGAATGAGGGAAATCCGATTACCGTGCTACGCGAGAGGGGCACGTGTGAGTCGATAGTGGTCTCTGGAATGGTGTACGAGCCGTTTCATTCCCGAGGTATCTTGACAACTCCACCTTTGAGTTCCTCAAACCCGGAGAAGTGTGGAGGTTCACGGGTACTGCATTGCAGCGCATGTCTAGACTTGTGGTTTCAAAGGGTACTAAAGGCGACTGCCTGAGAGTGCTCGGCCTTCGTACTCAAGGCTAGGAGTAATATGGAAGGTGCAAAGGGCAGAAAGGAATGAGATTCGATGCGAGAAGCGGTAGAGAAATGGCCAAGGTATGAGAATGAGAAAGAAAGGGGACGCTGTCGACCCAAGGGCGACGGCTCCCATATGTGCCCTAATGAGAGTTCTTGAGGAAGTACATGGTTTTCATTCAACAGGAGAGTTTGCTCTCCTGTGCCAGATTGATATTAGTTATTTTTCGGGCCGGTAACACTCGTTACTGACGGTTTTTCTATATATATGTAGGTGAGGAATGCGAGCGATGAAAGCTGTCGGGACTGCGGAGGAGCAGCACGGAACCGCGCACACATGTACCTGCCGCATGTAACGTATAATGATGATGTGTTAATGCTATGTGAATGATAATTTAGACGTGTTTGTTTGGATGAATTGCCTGCTATGAAATGAACGGATAGATGTGAATGAGTAGGGAGCCTTGAGTTCAGCCTTGGCTTAGATGAAAACAAATGAGATAATAATGGAATGCCGCGGTAGATTGTTATGTTTTGTCGTATTTTGATAAAATATTTATATACCTTTGTTGTGGACAGGTAGGCCCTTATTGCACTTTTAAGGGAAATTCTGTCCGTTTTTACGTAGTAGTATATATTTTCTTTTGGTTTCTCATTTATTGTTTTGTCTTGTTTTTGCTTGTACATCATAGCATGCATATAGGACCGCGTTAGAACCCAATTGTTCTCATTCATGCATTTCATGTTTGCATCTCCATCTTGAGATGCCGAGGGCAGATCCGGGTCGGCTTAACCGAACCCAGTAGATTAGTCGAACGGTTCGGTCGCCGGTGACATTTCCGGGTCGGTTCACGGGTGAGCCGAAACGGGGTGTTACATATATAATATATATATATTAGACATTTAGTTGCATGCATTTCTACTCAAATAAAATTATACTTATGTATAATTTTATATTCTCGTTCAGATTAAGATCATTTAGCCACAGTTGCGAGTTCGAAATATCCAGTTCCGTATAATCATTTGAAATGTTGTACTTTCCCTTGTTGGTAGTCTTGGTCGGCCTGAGCCTAGATTCGTGATCGGGGTCAAGGAATTGACTCAGTTCGACACGGGGCCGCACCTTTAAAATTACTATGTGTGCTACTATGTGTGTGCTTGAAATTATTTGAAATGTTATATTGTCTGTATAATTATTTGGAATGTTGTATTGTTTGTATAATTATTTGAAATGTTATATTTTCCCAAACTGGTATAACAATATGAAATGTTGTATTTTCCCAAATTGGTAGCCCTTGTCGGCACTGATCTCAGAATGAGCTGGGAGACGATTTTAACCTCAAGATGAATTCGGGGACCATGACTAATCTCAAGATGAATTGGGAGACCACCTAATCTCAGGATGAGCTGGGAGCCATTTCTTAATCTTAGAATGAGCTGGGAGACGATTTTAACCTCAAGATGAATTGGGGGACCATGACTAATCTCAAGATGAATTGGGAGACCCCCTAATCTCAGAATGAGCTGGGAGACGATTTTAGCCTCAAGATGAATTGGGGGACCATGACTAATCTCAAGATGAATTGGGAGACCCCCTAATCTTAGAATGAGTTGGGAGACGATTTTAACCTCAAGATGAATTGGGGGACCATGACTAATCTCAAGATGAATTGGGAGACCACCTAATCTCAGGATGAGCTGGGAGCCCTTTCTTAATCTCAGAATGAGCTGGCAGACAATTGTCCAATCTTAGAATGAGCTGGGAGACGATTTTAACCTCAAGATAAATTGGGGGACCATGACTAATCTCAAGATGAAATTGGGAGACCACCTAATCTCAGGATGAGCTGGAAGTCATTTCTTAATCTCAGAATGAGCTGGGAGACAATTGTCTAATCTTAGAATGAGCTGGGAGACGATTTTAACCTCAAGATAAATTGGGGGACCATGACTAATCTCAAGATGAATTGGGAGACCACCTAATCTCAGAATGAGCTAGGAGACGATTTTAACCTCAAGATGAATTGGGGTACCGTGACTAATCTCAAGATGACTTGGGAGACCACCTAATCTCAGGATGAGGTGGGAGCCGTTTCTTAATCTCAGAATGAGCTGGGAGACAATTGTCTAATCTCAGAATGAGCTGGGAGATGATTTTAACCTGAAGATGAATTGGGGGACCATGACTAATCACAAAATGAATTGGGAGACCACCTAATCTCAAAATGAGCTGGGAGACGATTTTAACCTCAAGATGAATTGGGGGACCATGACTAATCTCAAGATGAATTGGGAGACCACCTAATCTCAGGATGAGCTGAGAGCCACTTCCTAATCTCAGAATGAGCTGGGAGACAATTTCTAATTTCAGAATGACTTGAGAGACAAATTACTAATCTCAGAATGACCTAAGGGATAAGTACTGTTTGCTTGTGTAATAATAATAATAATAACGAGTGAAATGATAATAGGGATTTTATTGACTTGTTTCATTTAATTATGTGGCTTAGTGGTTTTATCAATAACGCGGAATTGCCTCTGCAGGTGAGCAGCTTTGGGACTAAAGAATAGAAGTGTGGTTGGTGGTTCTTTTACCAACCCAGGTATGGTGAATTGATAATAAAGTTGGACTTCCTTATTATTCTCTTGTGTTATAAATGTGGCAATGGGAAACGGTCTGAGACTGTGGGACGATTATTTTAAATTTTAGAGAACATGATTTATTGTTATGATTCATATTATATGTTGCGAGACTTATTTCCTGTATTTCAGTTCATGTTTTGGAATATTACCGTTACATCAATTATATTTTTAGGTAACACCCGGTCCGGTTTGGGCGGGTCGTTACAATTTCACAAGTCATTTAGTAATCATGAGCCTATGCCAAGCTCCAATTACGCTGGTAGGGGTGGCAACCCCATCCAGTTACCATCCCATGTATGCGCACACACATTACGTGGCCCGCGGTTTGTAGTTACCGATATTAGCCATTGACTCACCCTCTTTGTAACATAAGTGTATAATGAGCCTACTTGCGCCACTGCGCCCTTTCACCCCTTTCGGCCTGGAGTAGGTATTCAATCTTTTAGGAGGTGCTGCATTGCCGAATTGAGTCGACCACGGTTGCGTTCCAGTGCATGGTGATCAGATACTTAAGTCAACCAAGACTCAGACATTGTAGTTTTAAAAGTGCGGCTCCGTATCAGACTGAGTCAATTCTTTGACCCCATTTGCACTTAGTGCATGGTGGTCAAATCTAGCCTCAGCCGACCAAGGCTGCCAACTAGGGAAACTACAACATTTCAAATAATTATACGGACCTGGATAGTTTGTAAGTGAACTCGCAGCTATGTCCAACGATCCTAATCTAAATGAGAACATAAAATTAAACATAAGTATAATTTTATTCACGTAGAAATGCATGCAACTAAATGTCTAATATATATATCATATTAAAAAATATTAACTATTAAATTGTCAACAAATCTAGTGAGATAATTAACTATTCATGTGACATAATCATTTAAGCCTTACTTTACATTTTAAATTAATTATCCAAATCATAATTACTACTTAACAATTGATAAAATAATTATTAACTGATAACAAATATTTAATTACTATTATTAGTATATTTTCCTTTGAAATGATAATTATTTAACCATGATCTTGATGATTTAGTTCACGGTTATAATTTTTGGTCGCTATCATTATTAATAGAAATTTAATTAATTTAGTCGTTCGATTAAATTAACTAAATTAATTTGCATTATTCTAATTCAGACGATACTACTAATACAATTATTTTAAATTATTCAACTCAATAAAGTTTCAAACTTTATTTTAGTTTTTATTATGCCATTTAGGTTTGATACATGTGATTTTTTTACCCAATTATAGTTTAATTACCAATTTTCTACATTACTGACTCGTTATTAAAATAATTACTTTATTTTCCTAATATTAAATTTAATATGGTAAAGCTAAAATATTTATTTTATTAATTACTTATAACCATCTGATTTAATTTAATCGCTTGTATTATGCCGATTAATTATCGACTGTTTATCATTACCATATTTTATTACTTATGTCCATGTCGATTTCGTCCAATAATTAATTAGTTTAGTAACTTTACCCATAACTCATTAAAATGATTATTTTTAAAGATTTATTACGCGTTAGTATTATTTTTTAAACTCAAGTCGGTATCGAGTCAACCCATGTTTACAAGTTTGCCACCCTTCTTCTTCTTCTTCTTCCGTCGCCATTCTTCTCTTCTCCAAAAACATGTTCGTCCTTCTTCTCCCAGCCTTATCTTGGCACCCAAAAGCAGATTCACGTCCTCCATCAACTTCAACTTTCTCCTGCAACCAATTGGAAGCCTAAAGTCCATGTTTTACAGCAGCTACCCAAGGCGACACCTTGCTGCACCAAGGCACGCATCTCCTGGCAGCAGCACTGCCAGGGACGTAAACCAACCTCTGTCCAGCCAGCAGCACCGCTGGGAACTCTTCCCTGCTCCCTGCATGACAACCCAACATCAAGGCTAGGGGTCTACCCTCTGAAATTGACATGGCAGAGTCTGTTGCAGCAGAACGTCGGCACTTCAGCCACCCTTGCAACTCTGCCCACTCACAGTTGCAATTTTGCCACCCACCGGAAACTAGGGACACGACGGGCCATCCCTTCGATTCAGCAACCAGAGGGGTCATCGGGGTTGTGAGGGCTGCCTGAAAATTCTTGATTACAGTTGCCCACTTTGCCAACATTTCAGATTCGTCGGCCATGGTGGAATTTCAGTTGTATACCATTTAGTTTAGTTCTTTTCTTGTTGATTTACAACTTTAATTCCCATGATCAACAAGATTACTATCAATTAAAAAATATGCATGGAAGAAAATTAAGAAGAGGGAGATAGGAAGGATGCCCAAGCAAGGAAGAAGCCACGCCGGTAAGGAAGAGGAGAAGAAAATATGTATGATAGGCTATGGTGGAGGACGTCCTTCATAAAATAAAATGACAGCTAGGGTATGTGGAAACACCTGTATTTTATTTAATCGGGTAACCAAGTAAATAATAAAATATAATAATTAACTGGATAGAAATAACCGCATAGAGAATATAACACGTTCGGTCCTTCCTGGACCGCATTTGCATATATTATTATTATTATTTTTTCAATATCTTTACACCATAGGTTCGTTAGGACTCTTCTCAGCTTTTATCACTATAGTCTATTGCTGATTTGATTTCTAGATTGTAGGACATGTTAAGTGGTTCTATCGGTCCCCACTTAACACGGGCCATTTAGATGTATTTTACTTCCGTGGTTAATAACGCTCGAGGATGAGAGTAATCAAGTCTGATTTCGAAAATAAGATCCACCGCAAGTTGCCATCGAACCTATTATATAAATCCCTTCGCAGACTTATATATATTTTCATAGGTGTTTTCCAGCGGGATGTCAAACAAGGGAAAGCCAACTTGCACTTACCACAAGTGGGTGCACGTGCTAGTCAAAGCACACTTTGGATTAGTGAGTTCCATTCCTATGGGATCCTGACAAACTCCACCTTTGAGTTACTTAAACCCAGTGAAGTGTGGAAGATTACATGTACTGCAATATAGCGCATATCTAGACTTGTGGTTTCAAAGGGTATTGAAGGCGCATGCATGAGAGTACTCGGCCTCTGTGCTGAGGGCTATGAGTGATATGGAGGATGTAGAGGGATGAAGGAAAAATGAAAAGAAATTGCTTTGGTGGGAGGACAGATAAATGCTACACACACTTGGGCTCAACGAAGTAATCTTCTTTCATACTTTTATTGATATTTGATGAGTTTTTACACATATTTAGCAATATCTTCCATTCTCTTGATGCTAAGCGGGTTATTTCAATCTATATTATTGATAAAGCCTTTAGACCAACAACTTTATACATGACTCGACTCAATCATAACATTTTTGATTTGATTCTTAGGTAAACCAAAATAGGGGAGTTACATTTTTGGTATAAGAGCCATGTCTTGGTCGATTGAGATGAAAGACTTTTGTGTTGAGCCAAATATGTGAACCTATTCTTAGCCAAACCAACAGGTTTTTCCTTTGATTTTTTTCTTAGGATTCCAAATGGTGAGCTTAGTCAAACCTGAGTAGTGCATGCTTCACTATTTGCTATTATGGAGAAGTTATGAGGTGGATATGAGATCATGATTTTAGTACTTGTCAGCATGGATCTCACAGGCATGTCATGATAAGCTTAGAGACTTGTTCTTTTCCTTCTACTGTGCTAGAGATTCAAATGATTCAGAGTGTCCACATGTTCAGTTAGCTGAGGTTAAGTTGGATGGTGACTAGAAGTACCCAGAACTTTGGCGACCACATTGCAACACTTGCCCTTCTTTTACATGTCACGAGATCAACCTTCCTTCCTTGGAACATAGTTTACATCGCGAGATCGAGTTGTAACAGATGACACCTTTGGGGAGCTTAGATAGGTGGTCGAGGGTGTCGAGGTGACCACCCAATTGATGTGGCATACGCTCGCCGGCGGTGGAATCGGCGACGCGAGCGTGCCGCTAGGCAGGTGATGTAGGCGTCGCCAGGTTGGAAGGCGGCCGAAGTTGGCTGGGGAGACACCGCAAGGGCATGGCAGGGCTGGGCGGCGACGATTGATAGTAGCCGGAGATGATTGCTGGTGGCGGCTGGAGGGCGGCTGCTGTCAGGAACAGGGGATGGCGCCGGGAGAAGAAGAAGAAGAAGAAGAAAATTACCTTGGGCAGCAAACTTGTAAATAATGCTTGACTCGACACAACTCGAGTTAAATAATAATACCAACTCATAAATAACACCTGACTCGATACTTACTTGAGTTAAAAATAATACGAACACGTAATAAATCTGTAAAAATAATTATTTTAATGGGTTATTAATCTATAGTCGGGAAGCAATCACTAGCGTCGAACCTAAATAGAATAATGAAAAGAAATAAAGTTCAAAACTTTATTTAGTCGAATAATTTAAAATAATTGTATTAATAATATTTTTGAATAATACAAATTATTTTAAATAATTTAATCGAACAACTTAATTACTTAAATTGCTATACATAATAGTAGAGATTAAAAATTATAATCGTAAACTAAATCATCAAGATCAGGGACTTGTTTATTACTAATATTTATTTTATCAATTGTTAGGTATTATTTATGATTTAGATAATTAATTTAAAATGTAAAGTAGGACTTAAATGATTATATCACATGAATAATTAATTATCTCACTAGATTTATTGAGAATTTAATATTTAATATTTTTGAATTGTTACATGTTATGTTGTCAAATTTTTAATATATATATTTGACATATAGCTACTTGCATTCCTACTCGAAGAAAATTATACTTATGTATAATTTTATTATCTCGTTCAGGTCGCAGTTGCTAGTTCTAAATATCCAGGTTCGTATAATGATTTAAAATGTTGTATTTTAGCAAACTGGTATAATTATATGAAATGTTGTATTGTCCGTATAATTATTAGAAATATTGTATTTTCCCGGTTCAGTATAATTATTTGAAATGTTGTATTTTCTCAGTCCGTATAATTATTTGAAATGTTGTATTTTCCCAGTCTGTATAACTATTTGAAATGTTGTATTTTCCCAAGCTAGTATAATTATTTGAAATGTTGTATTTCCCCAAACTGGTAGCCTTTGTCGGCACTAATCTCAGAATGAGCTGGAAGATAATTTTTAATTTTAGAATGAGCTGGGAGGCAATGACTAATCTCAGAATGACCTGGGAGACAAAATCCCAAGTCTTTATTGCAATATTTAGAAATACCAACTTAGAAATGGGAGTGTGTCACATGCAATTTTATTGCAAAGCTCCGAAGGACTCAGAAGAAGCATGACTCCATATGGGTAGTTGTGGACCGACTAAGTAAGGTACCTCACTTCATCCCCATGAATCAATGAAGACGGCGGAATTCCTTGCAAGATTATAGGTTGACAATATTGTCAAATTGCATGGGATTCCAAAGGAGATAGTTTTCGACCGCGATCCCTATTCACCTCACATTTCTGGGAAGTTTTCCAAAAAGCCATGGTTACTCAAATCAAACTGAGTACAACATTTCATCCCCAAACTGATGGGCAGACTGAGAGGACTATTCAAACTTTGGAAGATTTGTTAAGAGCTTACATTCTTGACTGGGGAGGTGACTGGGATAACCACTTGGCTTTGGCTGAATTCACCTACAATAATAAGCTTTCTTGATCCATAATGGTAGGTCTCAGAGGGTTATGGTAGAGCGGAAGCAACAGAAAAGGCGAAACTCATTCCGCAAAGACTTAAGGCAGCTCAGGATCGACAAAAGAATTATGCTGATACTCGAAGGAAGCACCTAGAGTTCCAAGTTGGCGAGTTTGTGTACCTAAAGACATCTCCTACGAAGGGGGTGATCAGATTTAAAATATCCGGGAAGTTGAAGCCAAGATTCATTGGACCGTTTCCAATCATGGATCAAGTTGGAAATTGTGCATATAGACTAGCATTACCACCAAGCCTAGTGGGAGTACCACCAAGCCTAGTGGGAGTACACAATGTTTTCTATGTGTCAATGCTAAAGAAATATGTACGAGATGAAGATCATATCATCAGCAATTTTGAAGACTTAGAGCTACAATCAAATTTAACCTATGAGGAAAAGTCTATCCGCATCCTGGCAAGAGAAATAATGACACTCAAAAACAAGGAAATTCTTTGGTAAAAGGATTGTGGAAAAATTAGGGGTTAGAGAAAGCTACATGGGAGACTGAACAAGAAATGGTAAGGAAATACCCTAGGCTGTTTGTGGCATAGGAGTTTTATTTTTGTACTAGCATGAACTAAAACCCGAAGAAATAAATAAAGTTAATCATAATTGCTTTGTTGCCCGCTATAATATTTTGGGCACGAAATATTTCCATGTTGGGGAGATTGTAAAGACCGTGGAAAAAAAACGTGAACGCTATTTGGGAAGGACTAAACGTATTATATTCAATACCCGGTTAATGCTAATCTCAGAATAAACGGGAGACAATGACTAATCACAAAATGACCTGGGAGACTACCTAATCTTAGAATGACCTGGAGACCATTTATAATCTTAAAATGAACTGGGAGACAATGACTAATCTCAGAATGGCCTTCGAGACCACCTAATCATAGGATGGTGTATTTTCTCGGTCCATATAATTATTTGAAATGTTGTATTTTCCCGGTCCGTATAACTATTTGAATGTTGTATTTTCCCAAGCTGGTATAATTATTTGAAATGTTGTATTTCCCCAAACTGGTAGCCTTTGTCGGCACTAATCTCAGAATGAGGTGGGAGACAATTTCTAATCTTTGAATGAACTGGAAGACAATGACTAATCTTGGAATTACCTAGGAGACCACCTAATCTCATAATGAGCTGGGAGACAATTTCTAATCTCACAATGAACTGAGACACAATGACTAATCTCTAGAATGACCTAGGAGACCACCTAATCTCATAATGAATAGGAGACAATTTCTAATCTCTGAGTGAACTGGGAGACGACTTTTACGAATCTCAGAATGACCATAGAGACAAATGACTATTGTAAGAATCGACCTGAGAGATAATTACTAAAAGACATGTGAAATGATAAAATAATAAAACAGGTGAAATGATAATAGGGATTATATTGACTTGTTTTATGTAATTATGCAGCTCAGTGGTTTTATCACTAATGCGGAATTGCCTCTACAGGTGAGCAGCTTTGGACTAAAGAATAGAAGTGTGGTTGGTGGTTCTTTTACCAACCTAGGTATGTGTGAATCGATAATAAATTTGGACTTCCTTATTATTCTCTTGTTTTATAATTGTGGTTATGGGAAACTGTTTGAGACTGTGGGACAGTTATTTTATCTATTGCCATATGCATCAGAACATGTTTTATTTTTAAAGTTTATAAATTCTAGACTTATTTGCAGTATTAAAATTCATGTTTTGGAATTATTTACCATGTTACGATTCATGTTCTTGGAATGTTACAATTACATTAACTATATTTTTAGGTAACACCCGGTCCAGTTCGGGGGGTCCTTACAGTGTCACATGCGATTTTATTACAGTGTCTCAGAAGAAGCATGACTCCATATGGGTGGTTGTGAACTGACTAACTAAAATGGCTCACTTCATGCCCACGAAATCAATGAGGACTACCGAATACCTGGCAGAATTGTATGTTGACAATATTGTCAAGTTCCATGGGATTCCAAAGGAAATAGTCTCTGACCGAGATCCCCTATTCACCTCACATTTCTGGGAAGCTTTCAAAAAGCCATGGGGACCCAAATCAAGTTGAGTACAACACATCATCCCCAAACTGATGGTTAGAGTGAGAGGACTATTCAAACTTTGGAAGATTTGTTGCGAGTTTGCATTCTTGACTGAGGAGGTAACTGGAGAAACACTTAGCCTTGGTTGAATTTACCTGCAATAACTCTTATCAAGCCAGTATAGGGATGGCAACAGTTGAAGCCTTATATGGTAGGCCCTGCAGGTCTCCATTATGTTGGCTGGAGTCTACCGAAATAGTTATAGTCAGGTCAGAGATGGTGGGGAAGCAACTGAAAAGGTGAAACTCATTCAGTAAAGACTTAACGTCAGGTTAGGATCGACAGAAGAGTTATGCTGATACTCAAAGGAGGGACCTAGAGTTCCTAGTTGGGGAGTTTGTGTACCTAATGACAACTCCTAAGAAGGGGGTGATCAGATTTAGAACATCAGGGAAGGTGAAGCCAAAATTCATAGGACCATTCCCAATCCTGGATCAAGTAGGAAATTGTGCATATAGACTAGCATTGCCACCAGGCCTAGTTGGAGTACACAATGTTTTCCATGTGTCAATGCTAAAGAAATATGTACGAAATGAAGATCATATAATCACAAATTTTGAAGACTTAGAGCTACAATCAAATTTAACCTATGTGGAAAAGCCGATTCGCATCCTGGTAAGAGAAATTAAGACACTAAGGAACAAGGAAATTGCTTTTGTAAAAGTATTGTGGAAAAATCAGGGGTCAGAGGAAGCTACATGGGAGACTGAACAAGAAATGGCAAGGAAGTACCCCAGCCTATTTGTAGCATAAGATTCTTATAATTGTAGTAGCATGAACCAATACCGAAGAAATAATCAATCAAGATTGTCCTGTTGCCCGTTATGATATTTTGGGGACGAAATATTTCTAACTTGGGGAGATTGTGAATATTGTAAATAATATATATATATATATATATATATATGTATATATATATTTGACTCGGTCCGGGAAGGATCGAATGTTGGAGAATTATTATTAATATTATATTATTATTATATTTTATTCTCTATCCGGTTAAATTCTGGTGTTGGGGTGTTTTCCCATACCCTAGCTGTCATTTTCTTGTTGGGGCATTTTCCTCATCTTAGCCGCCTACTTCTCATCTTCTTCTCTTCTTCCTTACCGGAGCCGACTTCCTCCTTGTTTGGGTATCCTTCCTATCTCCCTATTCTTAGTTTTCATGCATGTATATTTTGAAATGTATAGATGATTGATAGTTGATAAAAAAAAGTATTACGATTTCTAATCCTTTTGGTTGTGTTTTGGCTTGTTTTCACCACTGTTGGAGGATCGTCGCTTGTTGTAGCAATGCTGGGGATTGTTGCTAATCGTTACCTAAATCTTTAATGATAATAAGTTTGTAATCATGGGAATTAAAGTCTTAATTCAACAAGAAAAACTAAACTAAATTGAATATGACTGAAATCCTTTCCATGGTCGACGAGTTCAAAATTTTTGGCAAGATCCCCTCACACCACCGATGGCCCCTCTGGCTGCTGGGTTGGTTGGCTCTCCTTGACCCTTGTTTCTGATGGGTGGTGGAAGTGCTCCAGTTAATGGGTTGAGTTTCAAGTAGTGACGGAGGTGGTGGCGTTCCTCTGCAAACAATTAAAGCAATTCTTCATCGACAAGAAATTTTCGTTCTTCATCGACAAGCTCCATCAAGGGTTCCATTAAAGCAATTCTTGCCGTCGGCACAGTCCACTGCTGACGACCTCCTTGCCAGGAATCATGGCAGCGAACGTGCCGACGTGGGAGAATGATCTTATTCCCTTCATCGTCCAACTGTGGCCGATCCTTCTTGTTCTAATGCTGACCTGAGGTAGCAGAACCTCTGAATTGTAGCAAGGTGCAAGAAAGTGGTCATCTTGAGGCTAGTGTGCATGGAGGATGTGATCTGGTTTTGTGCGAAGATGAAGTTTGGAGAAGAGAATGGTCGTCAGGGGAGAAGAATTATTCCAGTGGCAAACTCGTAAATAAAACTTGACTCAACACTTTTTCGAGTTAAAAATAATACTAACTTGAAATAAATCCTTAAAAAAATTATTATTCTAACGGTTATGGGTTACAGTTGCTAAAGTAATTAATTATTGTACGAATTCGCCATGGGTAATAAAAATACGGTAATAACAAACTGTTGAGAATTAATCAGTGTACTATAAGCTATTTATTTAAATCAGATGGTTATAAGTGATTAATTAAATAAAGATTTCACCTTTACCATATTAAATTTAATACTACGTAGATAAAGTGATTATTTTAATAACGAGTTTGTAAGGTAGAAAATGGGTTATTAAACTATAATCGTGTAAAAATCACAAGTGTTGAACCTAATTAGCATAATGAAAATAAATAAAGTTCGAACCTTTATTGAGTTGAATAATTAAAAATAATTTTTTATTAGTAGTATCCTTGAATTAGGATAATACAAATCATTTTACATAATTAAATCGGAAGACTTAATTAATTGCTACTTAAATATTCTGAATTAATAAAAAGTTAATAGATTATTATAGGTATACGAAGGCTTTTATTCAATGAATTAAGTATCTAGTACTCACTAAATGGCTATTAATAATGATAGTGATTAAAAATTAAAACTGTAAACTAAATCATCAAGATCGTGGTTAAGTAATTATCATCTCAAAGGCCATATTTGACCACCATGCACTGAGTGCAATCGGGGTTAAGGAATTGACTCAGTCCGACACGGGGCCGCACCCTTCAAAAAATTACTGTGGGAGTCTTGGTCGAATTGAGTTCATACCCGAGCACCATGCGCTGAGCGCAACTGGGGTCAGTGAATTGACTCAATCGACACAGGGCAGCACCCCTTGAAATGTTAAATACCTGCCCCCATGCCGAAAGCGGTAACAAGGCACAATGGCGTAAGACGGCTGATTATGCACATGTGATACCGAGAGGGTGAGTCAATGGCAAATATCGGTAGCTACAGGCCGTGGGCCACGTAGCGTGTGTGCACATGCATGGGATTGTAGCTGGATGGGGTGACCACCCCTCCCAACATAATTGGAGCTCTTCATAGGCTCATATCTTCTAAAAGTCTCGAGAAATGATAAGAGGGATTATATTGACTTGTTTCAATTAATTATGCTGCTTAGTTGTTTTATCACTATTGTAGAGTTGCCTCCGGAGGTGAGCAGCTTCGAACTAGGGATTATAAGTGTGGTTGGTGGTTATTTTACCAACCTAGTTTTGTCAATTGAAAATAAATTGGACTTCTTTTTATTCTCTTGTGTTATAAATGTGGCTATGGGAAACGGTCAGAGACTGTGGAACTTTGTACTCACCTATTTAATTTATTTTACGTATTGTCCCATGCTATCAGAACATGATTTATTTTTTATTACTTATAAATTTCTAGACTTATTTGCACAAGCAAAGAGTAATTATCCCTCGTTATTATTTTTATTACACAAGCAAAGAGTAATTATCCCTCAGGTCATTCTGAGATTAGTAAAAGTCGACTCCCAGCACATTCAGAGACTAGAAAATGTCTCCCAGCTCATTCTAAGATTAGGCGGTCTCCCAATTCATTCAGAGATTAGTCATGGTCTCCTAGTTCATTCTAAGATTAAAATCGTCTCCCAATTCATTTTGAGATTAGTCATGGTCCCCCAAATCATTTTGATGTTAGTCATGGTCTCCTAGTTCATTCTGAGATTAGAACATAGTCTCCCAGCTCATTCTGAGATTAGGTGGTCTCCCAATTCATTATGATATTAGTCATGGTCTCCCAGTTCATTCTGAGATTAGAAAATTATCTCCCAACTCATTCTGAGATTGGGTGGTCCCCCAATTCATTTTGAGGTTAGTCATGGTCTCCCAGTTCATTCTGAGATTAGAAAATTATCTCCTAGCTCATTCTGAGATTAGGTGGTCCCCCAATTAATTTTGAGGTTAGTCATGGTCTCCCAGTTCATTCTGATATTAGAAAATTGTCTCCCAGCTCATTCTGAGATTAGGTGGTCCCCCAATTAATTTTGAGGTTAGTCATGGTCTCCCAGTTCATTCTGAGATTAGAAAATTGTCTCCCAGCTCATTCCGAGATTAGGTGGTCCCCTAATTCATTTTGAGGTTAGACATGGTCTCTCAGTTCATTTCGAAACTAGGTGGTCCCCAACCATTCTAAGATTAGGTGGTCCCCCAATTCATTTTGAGGTTAGTCATGGTCCCCTAGTTCATTCTGAGATTAGAAAAATGCCTCCCAGCTCATTCTTAGATTTGGTGGTCTCCCAATTCATTTTGAGATTAGTCATGGTCTCCCAGTTCATTCTAAGATTAAAATCATCCCCAGCTCATTCTGAGATTAGGTGGTCTCCAAATTCATTTTGAGATTAGTCATGGTCCCCCAATTCATTTTGAGGTTAGTCATGGTCTCCTAGTTCATTCTGAGATTAGAACATTGTCTCCCAGCTCATTATGAGATTAGGTGGTCTCCCAATTCATTTAGATATTAGTCATGGTCTCCTAGTTCATTCTGAGATTAGAAATTATTTCCCAGCTCATTCTGAGATTAGGTGGTCCCCAATTGATTTTGAGGTTAGTCATGGTCTCCCAATTCATTCTGAGATTAGAAAACTGTCTCCCTGCTCATTCTGATATTAGGTGGTCCCCAAATTCATTTTGAGGTTAGTCATGGTCTCCTAGTTCATTATAAGATTAGAAAATTGTCTCCCAGCTCATTTTGAGATTAGGTGTTCCCCCAATTAATTTTGAGGTTACTCATGGTCTCCCAGTTCATTCTGAGATTAGAAAATTGTCTCCCAGCTCATTCTGAGATTAGGTGGTCCCCAAATTCATTTTGAGGTTAGTCATGGTCCCCTAATTCATTTTGAGGTTAGAACATTGTCTCCCAGCTCATTCCGAGATTAGGTGCCGACAATAGCTACCAGTTAGGGGGAAAAAAATACACAATTTCATATATTTATACCAAATTGGGAAAATACAACATTTCAATTAATTATACGGACACACATAGTAATTTTAAAGGTGCGTCCTCGTGTCGGACTGAGCCAATTCCTTGACCCCTTTTGCGTACAGCGCATGGTGGTCGAATCTTCGCTCAGGTCGACCAGGGCTGCCAACAAGGGAAAGTACAACATTTTAAATGATTATATGGACAATACGACATTTCAAATGATAATACGGACCAGGATATTTCGAACCCGCAGCTATGACCAATTATCCTAATCTGAACGAGAATATAAAATTATACATAGGTATAATTTTATTCGAGTAGGAATGCATCCAACTAAATATCTAATATATATATCATTTTCAAAAATATTAAATATTAAATTATCAACAAATCTAGAGAGATAATTAATTATTCCTATGACATAATCATGTAAATGGTACTTCACATTTTAAATTAATTATCTAAATCATAATTAATACCTAACAATTGATAAAATAATTATTACTAATAAACAAGTATTTAATTTTCTTTTGCGGTGATAAATATTTAACCCTGATCTTGATGATTTACTTGACGGTTATAATTTTTAATCACTTCCATTATTTACAGCAATTTAATTAATTAAGTTGTTCGATTAAATTATTTAAAATAATTTGTATTATCAAAAATATGATTAATACAATTATTTTAAAATATTCGACTCAATAAAGTTTCAAACATTATTTATTTTCATTATTTTCTTTAGGTTCGACACGAGTGATTGCTACCCGTATATAGTTTAATAACCCATTTTCTACATTATTGACTCGTTATTAAAATAATCACTTTATTTACCTAATATTAAATTTAATATGGTAAAGGTAAAATCTATATTTTATTAATTACTTATAACCCTCCGATTTAATTTAATCGCTTGAATTACGCCGATTAATTATCAACCGTTTATCATTACCATATTTTTATTACTCGTGGCGATTTCATACAATAATTAGTTAGTTTCGAAACTTTACCCATAACCCATTAAAATAATTATTTTTAAATATTTATTACGATTTAATATTATTTTTTAACTTGAGTCGGTAACGAGCCCGGTGCTATTTACGAGTTGGTATTATTATTTAACTCAAGCTATGTCGAGTCAAGCATTATTTACAAGTTTGCCACCAAAGGTAATTTTTTCCTTCTTCTTCTTCTCCGGCATGCTCTGTTCTCAACTCCAGGTGCGCTCCAGCTGCCGCCACCGCCAACCACCTCCGGCCACCGTCAATCGTTGTCGACCAGCCCTGCCATGTCGTTGCGGTGTCACCTAGGCCAACTCCGGCCGTCTTCCAGCCGCGGCGACCCCCGCATCGCCTGCCTTGTGACGCTCTCACATTGACGATTCCACCGCCGACCACCTCCGGTCACCTCAATTGGGTGGTCGCCTCGTCACCCTCGACCACCTATCTACCTTCCCCGGCCATATTGGAACCCAATGCCACCCATGACGGCCAGATTTCTTCCCCCACCGCCGTCGCCTCTGTTTTCGCCGTCATCCTCTACTTTTGGCCACTTACCACACCATGCCAACATCCACACACGTGAGATTGACCCTACACTAATCGACGAAGAAAGTAGGTTCATCTTCCGACGTCGAAACGACTGTCACCACCGAACCCCGTCGAAACCTTGCTTGCGCTTACCCATCTCGCCGAAACAGGGGACTCGTCGGCCAAATTAAACTTTAATTTCTGTTTAGTATCTTACTTGTTCATTTTAAACTTTTATCGTCACAATTATAAATCTTATTATCAAATTAAAATATGTATGCAAGAAAATTAAGAAGAGGGAGATAGGAAGAATACCTAAGCAAGGAAGAAGACACGCCAGCAAGGAAGAGGAGAAAAATGCGAATGAAGACTAGGGTGGAGGACGTCCTTCATAAAATAAAATTAAATGATGGGTAGGGTATGTGAAAACACCCGTATTTAATTTAACCGGGTAACCGGGTAAATAATAAGATATAATAATTAACCGGGTATTGGATATAACACGTTCGGTCCTTCCCGAACCACGTTCACTTTTTTTTTTCACGGTCTTTACAATCTCCGCAACTTGGAAATATTTCATCCCCGAAATATCATAACAGGCAACTAGG
>JAURVB010009316.1:0-14122 GCA_033002965.1 Piper betle
AATGTTATGCATGGAAATGGAGAGTGAGGTTAGATATGGAGCCTTGGAGCTTCGGCTCGGCTCGGATGAGATGAGTAAAGATGAATACCATGCTTTTATGAATTATTGTAGATAAATTATTACTGCATGTGTGGATAGGGTGGCCCTTATTGCACTATTAGGGGAAGTTCTGTCTATTTTTCTTTAAAGAATATAATTATTTTATTACTATTTTCTCGTTTAACTTTTTCCTTCGTGTTGTTTGCACGTCATGGGATGCATATAGGACCACGTTAGAACCCAAGCATCTCATTCATGTTGTGCATGTTGTATCACCGTCCTCAGACACCGAGAGTAGATCCGGGTCGGCTTAACCGAATCAAGTAGATTAGAGAACGGTTCGGTCGCCGGTGACACATCCGGCTCGATTTAGGGTGAACCGGAACGGGGTGTTACACGTGTCTCGTCCGCTCTTTGTGGTGTGTGACCTGCTATCCCGTCCCAATTTATAGCAATAATATTGACTCACATGACTACTACCGTTGTGGTTGACTCTTAAGCAAGGCTAGCAATCAAGATTTACATACACTGGTGTCTCTCTATCTGGTCAGCATTGTTTGGTTTGACTGAAGTCCCTGTCTACGTCGCTCCCAAGCTGGGGTGAAGTTGTCGCCTCTAGACTGGCCTATAACTGACTGCCTACACTGAAAGCTCTAAACAGTACTGCGAAGGTACCTCCTATACTCGAGGTAGAGGCTAAATCTTATGGCTCAAGGTAAGAACCTAATTAGGCTGAACCACCATCTATTCCAAATTTCTAATATGAGTTGAATACCTCTCTGGCTGGCCAAACTCTGAATAGGGTTATACTAAATGTCCGATCATCTACTAATCATCTAATATGTATGCCTCGGTTGTGAGCCTCTAGATGTACTATCATGGTGACTAAGTATTCTGACCATTGTGATCATCCTTTTTGGAGGTAATACTGTCATGTTGTGTCACTTTGTCCATATGCATCCCGAAAGACTATCACTAGCACTGTTTGATAATGTTATCTTGCAATACACATCTGACCTAGGGATGTCCGGTCAAGGTAATAGTATGGATGATAGTTGTGAAGTTCAGGTGCCATGAGATTAGAATAATTATAGTGCTCCTAATTTTCCTTTGCCAAACTGATGTAGCTGTAGCTATATCTTGTCCTCAATTTCTGACCCTACTCTGCTCCGAATGTTGCAAAATGCAATATACTGTGCAAAGTAAGAATATCCTTAAGTAGTTGTCCTCATATAGGGTGAGGTAACTACTTGGCTTTTAGCTTCCACAATAGCTGCATACTCTGATGGTGGTAGAGCACATTCTAGCTGGTGGTAGTGCATTACGGTGAGTGGTTGTGCAACCTCGGTCAGCGATAACTACTATCCAAGTGCTGAGGGCTTAATCATGATCATGTATGTTATGAACCCACTACTATCTTTCACATATATTCCTCCATGTGTATGTCTCACTGGAGGTGGCTACTAATAACCCGGCTCAGGTTCTACAACCGTGTATGTCTAATCCAAAAGGGTATCGATCATGGTGGTAACACGTACGATGGTGAACTTATACTGAGCCCACACTGATTGACTGAAATTTGGGGTGAGTCCTCCTATACTCACCGACTGGCTACTCAATAGCAATCACTAATCTCTTCCTAGTAGATCAAGTGAAATCTGGTCAAAGGTCTAAATTTATAGTCAAAAATAATCTTCGTCGCAATCTGACTTATCTTCGGTTAAATGAACATGGTCTTACGTGGCACATCAAAAGGGAAGGACTAGTCTTTAAGCAAAGATTCCGGTGGCATCCATTGAAATCATTATCTCTCTCATAACTTCTCTATAATTGCTCAATGTCCCAATGCATACACCCAACTATCACCCAACTATTGATAGATGAAGACAGGCTAGTAGACAATGATGGTGGATGCTCCTCTTGGGGTGATTGCTGAAACACTTGACGAGGACGATGAAGAATTGGCCTATGGTCACGAGGATGCCCCATGCCTTGTCACCTTTCTAATGTGTTTAGCCCTCGCAAATCAGATGATTGGATCCGCGACAATAGCTTTTCAACGTTTTGTCTTATCAAGGGGATTCAAAGCTAAACTCATCAATGACCCAGTGCTCATGATAGCGTTGTTTCTAATAAGGTTATCGATAGATTGAAGTTACCCACCAAACCACATCGACAACCGTCCTCCTTTTCATTGTTGACTCAACTTTAACTCTATTCAAGTGACTCATCATTCCTTGTTCAATTTTCCTTCGGAAATTTTCAAGACATTGTTTGGTGTGACGTTATTCCAATGAATGCTTGCCATTTACTTCTTGGGCATCCGTGACAATATGATCGTGATGCCTGTACTTTGACGTTCAACAATAAGAGTTATACATTTACGCCTCACAGAGAAGAATCCCCGTCGAAGTCTCAAATGATGTCTTACTCAAGCGGAGTTTGAACATGAGATTGACTCTGAAGATTCATGTTTTGCTCTTGTCTCTACGGGCCATCTTATTGAGTATGAAGAGCCCTCATTCTGCCAAATGTTCAAACTTAATTTATTGATTGAATTTTCTGATGTTCTTTGGGATGAACTTCCTTGTGTACTCCCTCCAATACGGGATATTCAACACCAAATTGATCTTTACTCTAATGCTAGTCTCCTTAATGGACCCCACCATAGGATGACACCACAACATGCATGTATAAATCAGAATCGGTTTTTAAAGGAGTCAGATTCGAATCGGAATCGGTCTACATCGGACAGAGAATCGGTTCAGTCGAATTGAGTCTGAATAGGTTTAAATCGGTCATATATAATAATTTGGCAACTCATAATATAAATATATAAAAATTAGATATTGATGTCGTTTTGGTATTATTGTGTGTATTATATTTTATGATATTTTTTAAGATTTTTTTTAAAATTATTTAGAGTTAGTTATTATCTTTTACTCGAGTCAAATACGAGTCAAGTTTTAATTATGAGAACGCCATTGAGTGTTATTTCTTTCCCTCGTCCTTTCTCTCCCGCATCAGCCCTCCTTCCCCGTCGCTGCCGTTGCCCCGCCCCCTCCCCCTAAACCCACCCCGCCCTGCGCCCGCCACGGCCCCCCCCTCCCACCAAACCGACCTCGCCCCGCCCTACGCCTGCCGCGCCCGCCCCCTCCCCACCAAACCTGCCTCGCCCCGCCCTCGCCCACCGTGCCTTGCCTTGCCCCCGCCACGCCCCGCCTCCCCCCACCAGCCCAGCCAGCCTCGCCCTGCGCCCCGCCCCCCCTCCCCCAAACCCGCCTTCCGCCCGCCGCGCCCCCGTCCCCCCCGGCCAGCCCTACCCTATCCCTCCCTGCCGCCGCCGCCCCGCCCCACCCCACTAGGCTCTGCCGCCTGCACCGGGAATCGGCCAATTTGGGCCGATTCACGGACCGATTCGGATGAAAACCGATTCAATGGGTTTTTTGAATCAGTTTTCCTCCGATCTGAGTTGAATCGGCTGATTCCAATTCGGAATCGGCGATTCATACAACCCAGCACCACAACAACATGAAGAATTGCATCATCAAATTGTTAGCTAAAGGCTACATCCAAAGGCATACGAGTCTGTATTCGTACGTCTTCTTTTTGTTCTTAAGAAAGTTGGGTTTTGGCGAATGCGCATTGACAACCATACCATCGACAAAATTATTATTTGGTATAGCTTTCCTATTCGGCAATTGGATGGCATGCTTGACAATGGTAGTGGTGCTTCCATATTGTCAAAGATTTATTGGATGAGTGGCTATCACGAGATCAACATCAAGCCCAAACATGAGTAGAAGACTGCTTTTAAAACTTGAGAAAGTGTATATGAGTGACTTGTCATGCCATTTGACCTTTTCAATGCACGGAGTACTTTTATGCCTTTTCATTGGGTCTTTTGTGGTCATCTATTTTGACGTTATTTTGGTGTATAGTCTTGATGTTTCCACTCATTTCAAACATTTGCCCGATGTGTTTTCCACTTTGCGTCATCAAAAGCTTTATGCTAATACTGACAAGTGTTCATTCTTGGTCTCCAAAGTTATCCTTTTAGGGTATGAAGTCTTTACTAATGGCTTCCGCCCTGGTGATTCTAAAGTTTGCGCAATTTTAGAGTGGACGACAACCATCACTCAAGTCAGTCCTTCCGTGGCTTAGCAAATTTTTATCAGTGCTTTGTTAAAGACTTAATTTGCATCATGTCGCCTAATATTGATCTGTAAGAAACGTGAAAATATATGAAAATTTTTATTTCAAGACTTGAACCTAAGTATTATGAAATATTATTTTCGATGAATGGATATGGTTGGTTATCAAGTAGACCGGTCACAGTTCAACGTAAAGCCAAACCCTAACCTTAGAGAAGACGTAAGGCCAAACTCTGGCATTAGGGAAGACGAACCCAACCTAGAGAATACTGATTCATGAACGGATGATGGGGTAAGAGAATTTAATAAAGGGACTCGTTGAACCTAGGGAATACCTATACATGAATAGATGTGAGAATTTAATTGAGGAACTCGTTGAAGCATATATATATAGGAGGAGGGGGTTAGGGAGAAAAGGCCGTCCACTCCTTCTTGCCTCCTCTCCAGTGCCTTTCCATTGTGGTGTAAGTATTTCATACTTCTTCTTAGTTTCTTTTCCATTAGAACTCTTACATGCATGGTTGCAACGCATAAATTCATTAGAAATACCTTGCTAAGTTGCTTGAACTTTTTGGTATAAATTGCAATAGGTCTTTGGGTGTTGAGATATTGTGTGGTTGCAAATCAGATGGCAGATATGAAATTCACGTTTGACTAGTTTCAAGAAACCCTATTTTTTTTAGCTGCACTGTTCAAAATCTAATAATGGACATGTCAGAATGGAACAGACAGTCCATAAATAAACATCGGCCAATAGGGGGTACAGTGGAATGGACCCATCGGCTCAACTTAATAAGTGGTATGGTGGAATGGACCCATCGGCTCAACCTAATAAGTGGTACGGTGGAATGGACTCATCGGCCAATAGGGGGTACAGTGGAATGGACCCATCGGCTCAACATAATAAGTGGTACGGTGGAATGGACCCATCAGCTAATAAGTGGTACGGTGGAATGGACCCATCGGCGAAGAAGGGATACGGTGGAATGAACCAATCGGCCAATAAGGGGGCACAATGGACTTTTATAGTGGCAACCCAACATAATAGGGGCACGATGGACTGACCCATCGGCCCAATATTTTATAGTGGCAACCCATCGACAAATAAGGGGGCACGATGGACTGACCCATCGGCTAATAGAACTACATCGAGCTTAATCCCGACATGGGTATGTAGGCCAATCAAGATTGTTTGATTTAAGCTCAAATAAGGTAGAATAAAAGTATGATAGGATAGTCAGGTTAGGAGAATGGGTAATAAATGGGACTTCTTTTTATTTTGTTTTGAGTTATAAATGTAGCTATGGGAAATGGTGTAAGACTGTGGGATCTTTATATATGTTATTATTTATATGTTTTGTTAAATTAAAATGTTAGACATATTTGCTTAATTATGAGTAACACCTAGCCAGTTTGGCCCACAATATCGTGAAAAATGGCGGGTCGTTACATGATCTCTTGAATAGTGAAGAATTTTCTTGGGTTAAGGAAGCTACTCAAGCCTTCAAAAAGATCAAGTATTGCCTTGTGAGCGCCCCTTGTCTATAACTTCAAGATTTCAATTCTTTGTTCGAAGTTGCATGTGATGCATCCAAAGTTGGTGTTGGAGCTTTGCTGAGTCAAAATCAAAAGTTTGTTGCTTTCTTTAGTAAAAACTTTCTAGCTCTACCATCAACTATAGCACTTATGATGTGGAGTTATATGCCATTGCCCGTGCATTAAGTATTTGGTGTCACTACTTGATTCTGAAGGAGTTTGTTTTGTATTCTGACCACGAGGCATTGAAGTACTTGAATGGCCAACAAAAAATCAGTGCATGACATGCTAGATGGATTAACTTCTTGCAAGAATATACTTTCTCCATCAAACACAAGGCAGGAATTCACAACAGAGTTGCAGATGGAGTTGACACTATTCGTTCCTTACCTCCATGCGAGTGGATGCTCTAGGCTTTGATTCAATCAAGGAATTGTTGCCCGGGGGTTTTTGCAACGATTTTGACCTCCGTTGATAAGGGTGAGAATTCTAATTACTTGTTTCTAGATGGATTCTTATTTGAAGACAATTGTTTGTGCATTCTGGTGTTGTTGCTTTGCTCCTTGTTATCAAAGAAGCTCAAGAGGAACCAATTGTAGTGAAGAAATAGTTTTGTTAATGACAATACATCAAAGGTCTTCCTTGTCCTTTCCTCCAAGTCCATCTCGAAAGCATTCAAGTTCACTTCTTAAACCTCCACCTTTTTAGAATACCAAGTAAAGCATATGGGAATACAAATGGATGGTGGAGAAACGGAGAAGAGGGTGTTGATTAGTGATGGAAGGTGGCTTATTTGGGGGCAATCAACAAAGGTGGGGTCTTATGGTAGAAAAAAATCTCAACTTCTCAATTTGTTCTGTCATTGAACGACTGATCAATTGCCAACCGAACATACTCCTTCCCAATGAAAGTTTTGTTTGAAGGTTCGGTCAACCCAATATGTAACTGAACACCAATCAACCGTAGGGAACCAAAGATTAAGTACAAAACATCTTTTGAACAATTTTTCCCCCTATTTATATATACACCTATTATAAAAAATCCAAGAAAGATGCACATTTGGTTGAGTTTCAACAAAATAAACTCAAGCAAGTGGTTTTGACAAACCAATTTAAAACAAACTTGATAATTGATTTTATATTTATTTACTAAAAAATATTTTTAAAAGCATTTTGAAATGCCATTATAAGGGGTAAAGAGATCAAAACCGCATTTTATTTTACATGTACCAAAGGATGTTGAGATAATTTTACTTTCGAAGTGAGAAGCCTTTGGTACTTGTCCATTATCGACCTTGGTATTGATTTCCTTTGACATCTTATATTTCTTCACCATATAACCATTTTCTTTGTGTTGGCACATGCTTGTTTGTTGAAGGTGGTGTCTAATCTTGTTAGGACCTGTCCTTTACTTGTTGACATTCTTTCTTCATTCCTTCATTTTGTTGTTTGTGAGATCTTCAAACCATTGTCTTGATCCTTGATGATGACTTTTCCTTTTAGTCTCTTGAATACACTAACTTTTGAACATGATTTTTCTATTTTGGTTTTGTTCATCTAATCCTTAGGCACCCATCTACACACTCTATTAACAATTGCATCTTTTATCTTACACTTGATAGAGATGTGTTTCATATTTTCACAAAAATGACAAGATAAAGATGTAGAGGTAGATGGCTGAAAGCAAGACTTTCTCTTAAGTGTAAAATCCCTCTTTTGAGATCTAGCCAAATGAGAAGCCATGAGGGTTCACCAACACTTTTGAGCAAGTCCTCCTTTTACTTGAAAAGCTTTGTGTATTCTTCTTTTTGCCTTGCAAAATCCTCCTTCAAATTTGAGTTGATCATCCTTTCATCTTGGAGTGAGACTACTTCATTTTTCATAGATGTCACCTTTTACTCTAGTGCCTCCTTCTCCAAATATACATTCTTTAATGAACTCTTGAGCTCAATGTTTTTTGCCATCTTAAGTGATTTCCATGTCAAGTTCTTCAAAGGCCTTTTGGAGTTCTTCTCTTGAGTAACTTGAAGGTGAGTTATCTATCTTGCTCCAACCAAGGCTTTGATACCAATTGAAGGCAACTTAATATGGGTGAGAGCTAACTACAACACTTATCACAAATAATTAGATCCTCAAAAACGTTATGGCCTTATATAGATCACAAGAATGGACAATGAGTAGTGGAAGTGATTTTAAGTATAATAAAAGGATAATCACAAATGGATATTCAAAGTAAGCACAGGTGAATAAGCAATAAGCACAAACAATAAATGAGCAACACAATAAATAATAAGATGAGCTCAATTAGATAAGTGGTGTGTGAGGCAACATAAGACCAATTCATTTAATGTAAAACCCGTGACTTGAATTAGAGTTTTATATTAGCAAACCACTTCATTCAGTCGTTCGTTCAAGTCAAGTCAGTTTCTTAACACGCATGCTGAGTCGAGGCGAGTTGTGCGTTATGAGCGATAAGGCAAGTATAACCAAATATATGATTATAATGTCAAAAAATGATGAAAAATGAGTTACCAGAGTCTATGACAGTATCAATTATTTTTTTAATGTAATTAATCATAGAATTATGTTTACACTGAATAATACATTAAGACGCGTTATATAATAGTTTGGGTAGGTTATTAGTTATAGAACCTATCATCTTGATGTTATGATGTGTAATATATTTTATGGTATTTTTTAATATTTTTGGATTTGTTTTGAATTTATTAGGAGTTAATTATTATATTTGACTCAAGTTGGAGTCGTGTCAACTTTTATTTATAGGAATACCACCCAAAAGCCTCCCCCGATGTTTTCTCCCCTAAACCTGCCGACACGGCCTCCGGCCTTCGCACCACCACCTATCGATGAAGTTCGACTCAACCGGAGCTTCGTCCAAGCCATTCCTAGTCTTCTGGTCATCGCCCAGCCTCCAAGAGACCTCAACACCGCGCCCCAGCACCACGCACCCGACATTCATTCTATTGCAGGCCATGCTGCTCTACTGCCATCGCCCCTTCGACACCAAACGCCTTTACCCTCCATTGTGCGCCATCATTGAGACTGGCACAAGGCCGATCGGCAGCCAAGCGGCTATGATCGACCCACGTTCGTTGTCGACGACTATTGCCCACTGTTAGAATATTTTCAATAACATGCAAGCATACAAGTAATAGAATGATAAATTCGAGTATCGTCCCATAGGGAGATTAATTTTCTTAAATTAATTAAAGAAAATAAAATGATGAACAAAACAAAGACAACTGACTTAACTAAATCTAAGTAATAACTTTAAATTAAAGGCAAAGTTAAAATGATAAAACTCGTTCTAGAGTCAGAATTTCCCTTAACATGAATTCAATCTTCATCAAATCTTACTCTTATCATTTATTCCCTCAGATTGTCGATCTAGATATAATTATATGACATGGTGGCTCCCGCTCCTTCATGCTTCTATTATTTTGCCTCAATTTCTACCTCCCGGTGATAATTGATTAATCAACAAAATAATGCATTAAGATTTGCCTTACAATCACATACGGTGTTGTGTATCTTCCGACCACAACGACAAACAAGTCAAAAGACTCGTCGTATGATGAATTATCAATGACTAATCTAATTAATTTCTTCCAAAATCTAATTAAACCTCATGATCTAAGAAATAGGTGATCAATCTACTCTTAGCATTTAGAACATGATAATTCAAACAATCCGATTGAATAAAAGAGTAAGAGCTTGAAATAAATTCAATTAAATCATGTTAAGTTCCATTCTTCTCTAGAACGAAATATAAGACTACTCCATAATAAAAATAGAAAACATTATAAAGAAGAAACTAATTTTTATTATGAAAGAGAAAGAAATTACAAAAATTAGAAATATTTTCTTTCACTAAACTGCTAAGCCAGAAGTTGAGATATGCTCAACAACAAATGACCACCCCTTTATATAGAAGTGGAGATACAAGAATTCGAAGAGGGTGTTCACAAATCGACGTAGTCTAATTAATTATGATCTCCCTTCAAGTTTCCAACTCCTCGACTCCATTGAACTCCATAAATTGTAGCCATTGGGTGGGCCCAAGTGTCATGACCATTCAATTCCAAAGCTTAATTTGTTTCATCTTTTTCTGCATTGAAACACCAAAATTAAGCATATCTTATAAAATATTAATTAACTAGAATATAATCAAAAAATATCACCTAATTAATAATATTTATACCCGAGAAAGTACAAAATCATATAAAGAACCTGGGTAAATATTGTATATTTTAAACACTTAACACACCCCCACACTTAAACTTTTGCGCGTCCAAGCAAAATATCATAACAAAGAAAATTTTACAACACAAAAATACTTAGTCCCCATTATGTTCTTATATGATTCTCAATCAAACCCTCAAGAGTCAACAATATGTCAATCAAATCAGAAATTCCCTTTCATCAATCACATCCAAAAGAAGCTCATCGTGTGTGTGTTTGTGTGATAGTCCATTGGCTTATCATTCTCATCTGCAACCAAGAGAATACAATCAAGCACATGCTTAAATATGTTTACCTTTCGTTCTCATCTCTACTAATGTAGGTAATGCCAATTTAATGGAATCAATAGGTTTTTATAGGTTATAACGGGGCAAGGGCAGGGACCAAAAATAGGATAAACAAGATAGAAAAATCAGAGGCTAATATGCACCCTAGAATTAAAAATCCTTTCTAAATCCTGACAAATATGTACAACAAATTCCCCAAGCAATATGACACAAACTTCCTTAAATGTAGTATCGAGTTGACCCAATATAAGAACTAACTTTGCTTTAATTTTTCATTGACTACCTATTGCTTTTTCTTTTTTCCTTTTATTTCAAACCAGTGGAAGACTATTGCTTCCATTAGGTGGCATTACCTACATTAGTAAGGATGAGAACGAAGGTAAACATTCTCTTGGTTCTGAATGTGGGACTATCACACAAACACACACACTGATAATTCTTTGGATGTGATTGATGGCTCTAATTTGATTAATATTGTTGACTCTTGAGTTTGATTTGAGAATCATATAAGGACATGTGGGGATATATTTTTGTGTTGAAACAAAATTTTCTTTGTTATGATGGTTCAAAAGTTTGGGGTGTGGTGATTAAGTGTTTAAAAATGTACAATATTTACTCAGGTTCTTTATGATTTTATACTTTCTGGAGTATAAATATTATTGAATTAGGTGGTATTTTTGTTATATTACTAGTTAATTAATATTTTATAAGATATGCTTAATTTTGGTGTTTGAATACAGAAAAAGATAGAGCAAATTAAGCTTTGTAATTGAATAATTCATGACACTTAAACCCACTTAATGGCTTTACAATTTATGGTGTTCAATAGATCAGGGTGGAAACTTGAGAGATCATAATTAATTAGACTACGATTGAACAGTAATACACCTTCTTCAAAAAAATTCTTTATTTCCACGTATATATAAAGTAGTCATTTATTGTTGAAACAAAGCTCAACTTCACAGCTTAGCTGAACAGTGAGAAAATATTTCTAATTTTTATAATTTCTTCTCTTTCATAATAAAATGGATTTCTTCTTTATAATGTTTTTCAATTTTTTTATCAGTGGTAGTATATATGTTCATTCTAGAAGAATGGGCTCTATCATGGTTAATTAATTTATTTCAGCTCTTACTCTTTTATTCAATCAGGTCGTCTGGGCTATCATGCTTCTAAATGCCGAGTAGGTTGATCACCTATTTACTTCGATCATGGGTTTAATTAGATTTTGGAGATAATTAGATTAGATTAACAATTTATAATTTGACAATTTTTCGTTGTGGTCGAAATTTTACAACAGTATGTGATTGTAAAAGACAAATCTTAATGCGATTATCAATTATCACCGAAATTAGAAAATTAATTAAAATATAGAACATGAAAATTTGAGAATACCACCATGTCATATAATTATATTAGATCCTGAATTTGGGGAATAAAATGATAAGAGTAAGCTCTAGAACGAGTTTTATCATTTTAGCTTGCCTTTAATTTAAAGTTGTAAGATTTAGTTAAGTCAGTTTGTCTTTTTTTGTTCATCATTTTATTTTCTTTAATTAATTTAAGAAAATTAATCTCACAATGGGACGATACTCGAATTTATCATTCTACTGTATGCTTACATGTGTGAAATGATGGGCAAACGAACGTGGAGTCGATCATAGCCGCTTGGCACCGATCGCTTGGTAATGATGGCGTCTAATGGAGAACAAGAACTGTCGAGGACGATGAGCAGTAAGAACAGCATGGCCTGCAATAGAATGAATGTCAGGTGCGTGGTGCTGAACGTGTTGAGGTCTCTTGGAAGGCTGGGCAGTGACAAACTGAATGGCTTGACAAGCTCAGTTGAGTCAGACTTCATCGGCTGGAGTGGTGTGCAGAGGCCGGAGCCATGTCCTTTAGGAAACATCAGGGAGATTTTTTAGGTGGTAATTCCTATAAATAAAGTTGACACGGCTCCAACTTGAGTCAAATACAATAATTAACTCTAATAAATTCAAAACAAATCCAAAAAATATTAAAAAAATACCATAGAAATATATTACACATCATAACATCAAAGTGATAGGTTCTATAACTATAGCCTACTTATATATAGCGTGTATAAATTATTCAGTGTAAACATAATTCTATGATTAATTACATTAAAAATAATTGATACTGTCATAGACTCTATTACTCATTTTTCATCATTTTGACATTATAATCATATATTTGGTTATACTGCCTTATCGCTCATAACACTTGCAACTCGCCTCGGCTCAGCGTAAGGTGTTAAGAACTGACTTGACTTGAACAGGCAACTGAATGAAGTGGTTTCTTAATATAAAACTCTAATTCAAGTCACAGGATTTTACATTAAATGAATTGGTCTTATGGTTGCCTCACACACCACTTATCTAATTGAGCTCATCTTATTATTTATTGTGTTGCTGTTTATTGTTTTTTATTGCTTATTGTACTATTCACCTGTGCTACTTTGAATATCAATTTGTGATATCCTTTATTATACTTAAGGAAATCCCTTCCCACTACTCATTGTCCATTCTTGTGATCTATATAAAAGGCCATAACGATTTTGAGGATCTAGTATTTGTGATAAATGTTGGATTAGCTCTCACCCATATTAAGTTGCCTTCAGTATCAAAGCCTTGGTTAGAATAACTCACCTTCCATCAAAGAACTCCAAAGAACCTTTGAAAAAAAACATTGAAACTCAAAGAAGTTCATTAAAGAATGTATATTTGGAAGGAGAGCACTATAAAGGCATCTATGAAAATGAGATCTCACTCAAGATGAAAGGATGATCAACAAGGCAAAGAATACACAAAGCTTTCAAGAAATAAAAAGGAGGACTTGCTCAAAAATGTTAATTGGAAACCCTCCTTCCTCATTTAACTAGATCCTCAAAGAGGATTTGCCAAAGAAAGTCACCTTTCAACCATCTACCTCTACATCTACTATCTTGTCATTTACAATGAAAATATGAAACACATCATATCAAGTGTAAAGATAAAAAATGCAATTATTAATAAATTCTGTGTAGATAGACCTAAGAATTAGATGAAAAACAAAATAGAAAAATCATGTTCAAAGTTAGTGTATTCAGAGACTAAAGAAAAGTCATCATCAAGGATCAAAGATATGGTTTGAAGATGCACAAACAACAAAATGAGAATGAAGAAAGAATGTCAACAAGTAAAGGACAGGTCTAACAAGATTAGACACCACCTTCAACAAACAGCATGTCTCAACACAAAGAAAATGGTATATATTGAAGAAATATAAGATGTCAAAATCAATACAAGGTCGATAATAAGACAAGTACCAAAGGCTTCTCACTTCGAAAACAAAATTATCTCAACATCCTTTATTTATGTAAAATAAAATGCAGTTTTTGATCTCTTTACCCCTTATAATGGCATTTCAAAATGCTTTAAAAATATTTTGAAACAAATAAATATAAAATCAATTATCAAGTTTGTTTTAAATTGGTTTAATCAAAACCCTTGCTTAGTTTATTTTGTTGAAACTCAACCAAAATATTAAATGCTTCTTGGATTTTTTATAATAGGTGTATATATAAATAGGGGAAAAATTGTTCAAAATGTTTATATAATCTTTGGTTCCCTACCTGTGATTGGTGTTCAGTTACATATTGGGATGACATGTTTCTCAATAAAACAGGGAAGGAGTATGTTCAGTTGGCAATTGATCAGTCGTTCAATGACAGAACAAATTGAGAAGTTGGATTTTTTCACCATAAGACCCGCCTTGTTGGTGCCCCTAAATCGCCACCTTCTATCACCCCAATCAACACCTCTCTCCGTTTCTAGCAATACAC
>JAURVB010009321.1:0-11862 GCA_033002965.1 Piper betle
CTGTCCACGGACACTGCTTGGGCCCGATGGACAACTCGGATAATGACTCAGTTAGACAAGTTTTGTCGGACAAAATTTCGAATAGATACGACAACAGCTTGCCCGACGTTTGTTCGACCAATGCCCACCTCTATTTGTTTAGGTGATCATTGGACAATCTGCGACTCTATGCCTTGGCTAATCACAACTGTACCACACGTTAGTGTCTACTTTGCACTCGACAGCTCTATACCCTGGTTGATCTGTAATTGTAATATGTATTTGTGCCTGCTCTCCATTCACCTCCATGACGGCATTTATAAATTTGATAAAAATGTAATTTATTGTCTTAAATCTGGCCATTCATAGCCCTTGTGACAAAACCAATGCTATGACAGCCGACTCAGGCTCGAATTTTTATAGAATCTAGCTGATGTCAGCTTCAAAAAGCTTGAAATGAAACCGACCCTGTCCAAGCTCCACTTACGAGGTAAAACCAGTGCTCCGATTGGTTCAATGGCTTTGACAACTCGACCACTCGAGCTCGAGCTGAGCCGGATCAATTTTTTCTTTTGAAGGATAATAAATATATGGAGTTCAACTTGACTTGTGTAACATCTAAGATCCCATTCATAAAGTAAACCAACCTAGGTGTCGCGCGGCAATTCGGTCGAGCACATTTTACAATTCATTTACAACGAATATTAGTTAAGAATAGCATAAGGAATGCATCAAAACCCGATAATATTCTCAAAGTCTTTAAATCATCCTAGTGTCTAAGCGTAGAAAAATCAGTTGAAAATAATAAAAAATCAGTATACAATATAACAAGAATCAACTAGGGTAATAATGAAGGATCCATAGCCACCATCGTCCGAAGGAAGCGGAGCATCCGCCACAGCAACTCCAGCTCCATAGCAAAATAGAAAAACTCTACTATGATAGATCACTTCGAGATGTATGGAGACTCTTTCTTCTCAATTTATTTTCTGAAACTATTCTAATATGAAGCAAAAGAAACTCGCTAAATCTTCACCTTCACTCTTTATCACCAGTTCTTCGTGAGTATGAAATCCTTATAGATCACCAAAAAACAATCCGCTACAACTTGTAAGCTGAAGACATCAAACTTGAAGAAGATATCTTGCTTTTCCATGTACATAAGTTCTTCAGTTTACAAAGCATACCATCTTTGAAACTCTTCTGAATCTGCCCTTTCTCAGCAATGTTTACATTCTTTCATTGATTAACTAAAATCAAGCAAACATGGTAGATAACTGAAAAAAACCAACTTCCATCATTAAGCGCAGTGTACCACTATCATGTCAAAAGCAGACATCAATCTTCCATCCTCAATCCTATATAATCACCATTAAGAACAACAAGAGATCTCAAACATCAGCGGCTGGTGCTTAAATTCTGCCCAGAAAACTATGCAAAAACCATACCCATATTAGATCTACTAAACAGTTTATTCTTTTGTATAAGATCTACGTACAAACAGTTGAATCACCCCTTTCTCTCCAACCAACTGTTAGTTGTTTAAACTCCTCCCAATAGACATAGAGAGAATTGAATGGCCACCCTCATATTCGCTAAGCTCCCCTGCAACTAAGGTTGTAAAAAGAAATTTGATGATGTCGGTGATAGAATTCTGTCCCAAAAACTATTGACAAATCCTTCCCAAATCAGCTCTAGTTAAACTGAATTGAATGACTTTTCTCTTCATGACCCATCACTAGTTGCTTGATCTTCTCACAATCCATACTATCATGAGAATTGAATGGTTGCCCCTTCCCAAGACTGATTGTAAAAAAGCTACCACTTTTTCTTAGATCGACTCAAGTAAGCTGCACAAGCGTCATGTTCCTGTTGCATAAACTTGATCACATATTTCTCCACAAATTTTTTCTCTGTGAGATAAGCCGCTTGACGAAAACTCAAAGTGTTGCGAATCAAATTCTTGGATTTGAGAGCGCTCATCAACTCATACCTGGGAAGCAGCCTCTTCTCCAAGCTCATCCCCAACAACGACGACTTGCTGACAATTTCCGAAGCAGTACATCCGACCCTGTTCATGAGGAACTCCAGTCCCTCCCTCAGCTTCCCGTCCGACAGACAAAAGCCCATGGGGAAAGTCCTCAGCAGTGCAACGGCCTCCGATCTATCCCACCCGAAACCCTCAAAAACTGCGAACTTGGATTGAATGGAGGACTCAGACTGCGAGAGCAGGGCTAAGACGAGGTAGAAGAACATGGTGCCGTGGCGAGGGACGAAGCCCAACTCGGCCTCCGCCCGAGCAGCCGCGGCGTCAATAGAGGTCGAAGGGTAGGAGAAGAATCTGGGGTAGGTAACGAACAAAGACCTCGCCTTTTCAACATGGATGCCCCAATCTTCGAGCTTGGAGAGGTTGTGGGAGATCCGCCGCCGGATGCCGGGTCCGCCCAGCACCCAGCTGGATCGTCGGACCACCTTGACAACGTCGCCGTCGTCGCCTCCGACGAGCGACCGGACGAAGTCGAGCCGGCGCTTCATGCCCCTGTCGATCCTGAGATGCAAGAGCTTCGCGGTGGCGAGGAGGTTGGCTGCGTCCCGCGGGGCGAAGCCGAGGGCCTCCAGGAGGTCGAGCTTGGGGGAGAGGTTGGCGCCGACGTCGGCGGCGAGGAGGAGGGGCTTGCGGGCGACGAGGGCTGTGATGTCACCGCCGGCGAGGCCCCGGGACCGGAGAAAGCGGAGAACGGCGTCGGGGTTGGACGGGGAGCTGATGCGTGCGGCCAACGACGACGCCGCCGCCGCCTTCGCCTTGCTCTCGGAGAGGCCGCAGGATCGGACGAGGTACTCAGCGATGAGGAACGGCGGGTGGGATGCGCCAGTGGCGGCGGAGAGACGGCGGAGGCCGGCGTAGATCTCGCGGGCGACGGCCATGGCCGACGAGCTCGGAGGAGTCCGTGTCGATGGCGGCGCAATGTCTATTGAGCGAGTCGAAGTAATTGCAACTCCAGTTTTATATATTAAAATGCTCATTTATTCCGGATCCATCGGCCCCGAACGTACACCCAAGACCCACACCCCGCACTCCCGCACTCCCACGCCGCACCCTCCTGCCTCCTGCGCCACACCCTCCCGCGCTCCTGCACGTGCCCACTCACCCTCTGCCCTCCCACTTCCCACCCTCCTGCGTCGAGCCCGCCCGTGGCTATAAATGACCGCGCCCCCTCACCACATGCCATGCCGCCTCCTGCCCCCCAACCGGCTGCCCCTGCCCCCCACACGCAGCCCCCTTGACCTGTTGCTGCTCCCCCTGCCTGCCCCCCGCCCCACCCCCCCCCCCCCGACTTGCCGCCGCTCCCCCGACCTGCCGCCGCCCCCCGACCCGCCGCCCCCGACCTGCCGCCTCTCCCCAGCCTGCCGCCCCTGCCCCCCCCACCGCAGCCGCCCTGTCGCACCCTGCGCTGCGCTGCACCTCCAACCCTCCACGGCCCCTCGCCCCTCCCCGTGCCGCCGCCCCTGGGCCACCAACCCCAGCCTACCACCCCTGCCCCCACCCACATGTTGCCCGCCTCTGGTCCAACCCCCGGTCTATCGCCCCCGCCCTTACCCTACCGTGTCTCCCCCTGCCCGCTGCCCCCTAGCCGCCAATCCTCGGCCTCACCGCCCCTCCCTCCCCAAGGCCCCTGCCCCCCTGCCGCCGGCCCCCTATCACCAGCCGCTGCCCTCCGTCCCCCGGCCGTGGCCGGCCTCCCCTCTTGCCGCAGTGTGCCTCCCCATTTACGTGGCAGAACTCGTTGCGTCATGGGTAAATTTTTTAAAAATTGGTTTGGTTTAATGCTTAAATTAAACAGTGAATTACAAAATAATTAAAATTTTTTTGAGAACATTATACTTGCCTTTATTTCTTATACTTATATTTTCACTGGTGTAAAAAATATATTTTTAGGTCAAAAATATTTATGTGTGTAGTCGAAGAGGCCAGATTTGTATCTCTCAGCTAAGAACAAATCCAGTCAAAGACGAGCATTCATATAATAGTTTAAAGTACTTTGACTAAATTAAATTATGTTTATTGCTATTATTTTAGTTGAAAATAATCTTATTTTTGATAAATTTTATATTTTTTAAGAATGGAAAATCATCAAGATAATAGATATGAGGAAGAAAAATCAGGTCAACATATTACAACAGTCTATCCTAGTGTAGAAAATAAGTTTAAACCGACGGTTGGAATCGAATTTGATTGTTTAGACGATGCACTCAACTTCTACAGTAGTTATTCAAAAATGGCCGGATTTGGGTTACGTAAACATAGTACAAATTATCATAAGAGAACAAAAGAGTTATGGTCACAAGTGTTTGTGTGTTTTAAAGAAGGACATATAAAAGAAGATGAGGCACAAAGAGAAATACCCCACAAAGAAAAAGAGAAGTCGTTTTATAATTAGAGAAGATTGTCATGCACGCATCAGGGTAACTAAAAATACAAAAGGCACATGGAAAGTCATGCATTTTGAAGAAGGGCATAGTCATGCACTCCTGTTACCATTAAAAACTCAATTTCTCAAGTCACATAGGCATGTTACAAGTGTGCACCGAAATTTAATTGACACATTTGGAGAGGCTAACATAAGAACTTCTCAACTAATGTTTGTGCTAGAAATTGAAGCAGGTGGGGCTGAAAATATTAGTTGTATAGAAAAAAATATTAGAAATGCCCAAACAAGAAGTAAAAAAGAGATAAAGGAAATAGATGCCTAATTATTGTTAGAACATTTCGAGGAAATGAAAGAGATGATTGACTCCTTTTTTTATTCCTATGAAGTAGATGATGAGGGTAGATTGAAGCATTGTTTTTGGGCGGATGAAATTTCAAGAAAAATTATTAGCTTTTCATCAGATGTGATGATTTTTGATACAACATATGATACAAATAAATATGCATTTATTTTTGCACCGTTCAGTGGAGTTAACCATCACAGGCAAACAATTATATTTAAATGTGTTTTTTTGTGTAATGAGAAGACTGAGTCGTTTGTGTGGCTGTTTGAAACATTTTTGAAATGTATAGATGGAAGGCATCCATGGAAATTGTTACTGAACAAGATCCTGCAATGGATAAAGCAATTAAATTGATATTTCCTTCAACATATCATCGTTTTTGTATTTGGCATATCCTTAACAAAGAAAGTGAAAAATTAGGTGCAATTGCTCACAGAAGGGAGTTTTATGAGCCATTCCATAGTTTAATTTATAGTGCCGCAAACAAAAAAGAATTTGAATCACACTGGAGTATAATAATGAAAGACAATTGCTTGGAGGAAAATAAATGGTTAAATTCTATATATGCAATTCATCATGCGTGGGTGCCCGTATATAGCAAAGGTATATTTTTCGCTGGTATAAGAAGTTCAAAATGAAGTGAATCTCAAAACTCATTTTACTCAAGGTATGCGAACAAAAAAATAGCCTTATTGAATTTATATATAGATTGGAGAGAGCCATCAAAAGATAGAGATTGAGTGAGGTAAAAGAATCTTATGAAAACTCATATAAAAGCCCCAAATTGGTCACCCCATCTAAGATGGAATCTAAGATGGCAAAGGTTTATACTCAAAAAATGTTTTATAAGTTTCAAGAAGAATTACAATACAGTTTAGTTTGTTGCTCATCTCGTAAGAAATTAGATGAGGATGATATTGAACATTATGATGTAACAAGTTGTAGAAATAATAAAGAGTTGGTTGCACGTGTTACTTACAAGGGAGTTGATAGTAAATGCACATGTAATTGTTAACTTTTGGAAAGTGAAGGTATTCCATGTATGCATTTACTGTATGTACTGAGATTGAATGAGGGGGATATTTTTCCCGAACTCTATATCATGAAGAGATGGACACTTGAAATAGCAAAGGAAGTTGTTTTTGATGGTGATGGAATGGAACTTCGTGCTGATTTCAACAAAATTTTATTCTCGAATTGGGAAGAATTCCATTGTATATTTAATCGATGGGCCAAAAATGCATATTTATCATCTGAGAAATTTGACCTCGCCAAGCAAAAACTTTTAGAGATAGAGAAATTGGTAGAAGATGTGGTAGATGATCCACATTATGGAATACAAGTCCAACATGGAATACAAGTACAGCATGGAATACAAGTACATCCACCGGCACAATCAAAGACAAAAGGAAGTGGTAAAAAATGGAAAAGCAGTAAAGAACTTACAATGGACCATATGGTAAAAGATAGGCTATGTAATGGTTGCAATAAACGGGGAGTTGGGCATGATAAGTGCACTTGCCTTGTAATTGTAGCACATCGGTAATGTTGTCTAACACAACCCTTATTTTGATCTTTGTTATATATAATTTATGTGATTATTATTATTATTATTATATATATATATATATATATATATGTAGGCAAAAAAATGTTCCATCTGAAAGTGGAGTCGCGAGCGTCTATTCAGGGCGTCAGTGCTGTGATGGTGAATTTTAAAGCAGTGATGCAAAATGACTATGATAGGTTCGAATCTGGAAGGGTGATAGCTGCAACTGTATAATGCTAGTGATTTGTAACTTGTTTCCATGAATTGTTATTGACTTTAATCAAACTTGACAAATTTATAATTTGTAAGTTTGTACTTTTATTCATCATGTGGAAGAAAGTTAAATGAGATGGCTCTCATCTATTTTGATTTTGATGTGTTGCCGACTTCATCAACATATTTTAAATGTTATCAGAATATAAAAAAGTCTACCATTTTTAGTAATTTATAGTTGATTGCAAAATTAAGTTTTCAACCGTTTACTGAGGTATGACGCATTGTTTCAAAATATTAACCCGAGTTAGGACCGAGTCAAGATTTTATTGACGCAGTCTGGACCGAGTCAATTTTTATTGGCTCGACTCGAGTTGATACTGAGTCAATTATTTATTAACTACTCGAGTCAATTTTTTATTTACTTGACTCGAGTCGATACCGAGTCAATTTTTATTTACTTGACTTGAGTCGATATTGAGTCTAGTTTTTTAATCGAGTCGAGCCCGGCCACCACTACGGACGATGATGGGTGTGGTGGTGGGGGCGGCAGCAGGGCGGTGGTGGCAGGGGGTGGCGGCTGGGTCGGGGCCGGCGGTAGAGGGTGGCGGCTAGGTCAAGCCCGACCGCCGGCTGCGAACGATGATGGGTGTGGTGGTGGGGGCAGCGGGACGGTGGTGGCAGGGGGTGGTGGCTGGGTCGGCGGCCAGCTGCAGGGGCGGTCGGCTGGGTCGGGGTCGACAGCGGTGGTAGGGGGCCAGTCGGTTCGGTCGGGGCTGGCGGTGGCGGGGGGTGGTACGGTGGGGGTGGGGGGCAGTCACGGGTGAGGGCGGGGCGGCGGCTGGTGGGGGTGGGGGGCGGCGGCTGGTGGGGGTGGGGGCGGCGGTGGGTAGGGGTGGGGGGTGGCCACGAGTGGGGGCGGGTGGCGGCCGTGGGTGGGGGTGGACAGCGGCCGCGGGTGGGGGCGGACGGCGGCCGCGGGTGGGGTGGGGGGTGACCGTGGGTGGGGGAGGGGGCCACAGCCGCGGGTGGGGCGGGGATCACAGCCAAGGGGGTGGCGCGGGGGCCTCGGCCGAGGGGGCGGCGCAAGGCCTTGGCCTAGGGGCAAAACGGGGCTACAGCCAAGGGGGTAGCACGGGGCCGTGGCCATGCCGACCAGCCTGCGGCGCCAGGGAGGAGGCATTTGGGGGGGGGGGTGATTATAGGCTGTTGGATCAGATCCAATGGCCCGTAAAGGCAGCAGCTGGCACTGGTGTGCTACAAATATGGGGCAGCGCATACTAGCACTGCCCATATATATATATATATATATATATATATATACATTAAAATTTAATTTTTGGCAATTTAAATTGAATCAACTAAATTTTAACATATTTAGGTCAATTTTAATTGGAAAAACATGCCAATTGGGAGTTTTAAAAATTTTGGTTTTTTTATTTAAACTAGGCAACATGTTATCACATGTACAACCAATAATGGAGATATATCTTCTAATTTTATAGATAAGCCACAATGATGCGATGAATTATAATAATTTAACATCTTAGAGATAGACTTTGTTTTTTTTAAAATAGGTTTTAATTAATTAATAAAAATGATTATGATAATTTTATTTTTATTATATTTTGATTAGTTAAATCTCACACTTTTTTATTAGGGAGCAACTTTTCCGTTCCACTTCTATTAATCCTAGGAACATTGAAATTGAATTGATCAAATTTTGAATCCAATCAGAACACTTTCATATATACTCATTAGTCCAAACCCATACCTAATCCAAAACTAGTTCAGATCGGATATAAATGGATCAATTACGGATCGGACTTATGAATGTGGGATACTATTCTCATAAGATAACCTGATTAACACCCTTCATTAGCAAGATACTTTTCCAAGTTGTTTCTTTATACTTTGAAGGATCAGATAACTGAAGAAAACACAAATAAAACCAACATATGGGTTCCTTCTCAATTGCTCAAGTCACAGAATAGAGCAGCTTCCTCCTTCCCTGGCAAATGAAGCATCATAGTTTCACAAATATTGGTCAAATTTTTAGAGCACCAACTCTTCACAGAAAAACTGAAACTTACTTCTTTGGATCTCTGTATAGAGAATAGGCATTTTGAAACTTCGACCAGAGTGGTCCTGTCTCCTGAATATTCACTTTTTGAGGCCCTCCTATGTATGCTTGGATAATGAACTCATGGGTTCGCTCCCTATAAATTCAGACAAGCCCCATGAGAGAGAATACTCAGCATGAAACAGATATGAGCAAAACATTTTTCCTTTATCAGTGTTAGATATCCACCTTCCTTCATAAGTGGACAGCCATATCAAATAAGCTGCACCATAGTACATAGATGCGAAGGGATTGAGAAGATCATCGGCCGATCTGATTCTGTAAGCTCGCCAACCTAGATCACTGATATGGAATATATATTCAGGTACTGCTCATCCCTTGCTAAATATTCTCTCTGGGTTTTGTGTATTATGTTCTTACTTGTGAAGCCATGTAGCAGTTTGATAGTCCATTCCCATAAGTCCAATGTGAGAACCTACACCATTCACAAACCTCATGCTACTGATCTCAGCAAGAGCACACAGAACTGCCTGTTCCACAAGATAAATTTGGATATAGATAATAGTGAAGAAGTTTAAATGTCACAAAACACTGGTAGTATTGAAAGGAAAAACCACAACTTACAGGTTGTATTCCTCTTGTATTGAAGTATCTACAAATAATGATTTCTGCAACAGACTGCAAGAGGAAAAATCAGGTACTGGCAACTGAGCCAATTAAAGGAAGGATTAAGATAAACAATCCAATCGTATCATGATAAATGTTCTGGCACTCACAAATTAGTTGCAAGAAGTAGCTAAGCTACCTAAGGTTGCCCACTTGTAAAAGAAGTCCATAAAAAAAGTAATAGCAATGCCAATAACTATAGTATTATACCTTAATTTCTGTTCGCGAAAGGTATGGTCTCTTCTCTTTGTCACGGGAAAATCGCACAACTCCTCTCTTCTCCCCTGATTTTGTCCACTCTTTAAGAACATCTGGGTGCCTCCACAATTCCTCCATGTCTTCAGGTGAAACCCTTGAATCCCAGTATTTTGACTTATCTACTGCTACTGGCCCTGAAAAATCATGAAATATGAAAACCTTGCACAAAAAAAAAAAGGACTACTAATCTCCAACTGTAAGTTGAATAGAATACATATAAACATGACAGTGCCACTTTGTGAGAATTCACAAGCTAATAATAGTTTGGTGCTTTTAATTTGTCTACCTCCCGTTGATGGACTAGGAGTAGCAGGGCCAGCATCAGTAAGAGTGGACTGGTTGTCAAAATTTTCACAATACAATGGTTCTCTGAACAAAGGCAACATCAAACGTTCACACACATTTATTCCTAACAAGGTAACAAGTAAAAAGCAAGTAAAATGTAAAACATTCACAGTACGAAATGGCATTCTTAACTATATTAATTATTTTATTTCAAAAAAAATTTACAGTAAGTGTAACAATGCAGTGTGAGGCTGCTAGAATACACCCTTTGTAGTTCAGCCTTGATCCCACATATGCAGGTGCCTTTGTACACTAGACTGGCCTTTGTACTTTTACCGAAAGTATGTGCCTATTCATACCAACCTTGTAGCTGGCAGACTCTGCCTGACAGACAAGTAGCGTTCCCAGTATATTAAAGTGGATTTATGAGTAGCCTTTTTAGTGCCTCCTCGAAAGGCTCTAACCATGAACTCCTCATTTCTTTCTCTGAAAATGTTCTCCGAAACATAACAAATCAGTTCAATGCAAGAACAATCAATAAGTTATGCTGAATTCTAAGTTGTGCATGATCACAATAATGTTAAAATGGTTCCAGCAGATGCTTATTCTACAATATGAGTTGCTTGGAGAATATACTGTGGTAACATAAAAAAATGTTAGAACACATGTCCATAATGTAGCCCAAACATACTAAATCATATAAACACACTTGCTAACAGAGACTCACTAAAAGTGGCTCTCGCGATGGTAGAGCACAAATGAGTGGATTCAAACAAGATAAGACAGATCAATTTTAAATGAAGATTATGTGCGTACTTTCCATCAAAAACTGATAGCCATTTCATGTAAGCAGCACCAAAGTAAACATTGATGAAGGGCTTGTGTAGCTGATCTGGATTACCATCTATGTTGTATGCCCAGTAATGCAATTGACTGCAATTGGAAAAGATTAATAAGTTAAAATGATAGTCTAGACATACAAAACATATAGCTAAATTCCCAGGATAAAAATATAATGTTCGAGAAAAATTATATGTTTTTCTTTTAAAGAAAACACACACGATTAATGAGGAACTGAAAGAAAAATTCGTGGTCGCAGTGACACCTGAACATATGTTCTTCAATGGCTGGAGTGATACTCAGGAGGCCCAAACTAGTTTCCTTTGTTTTCTTGTTATACCGTTTGGAAAGCAGTTGTCTATCACTTTCAATTTCAGCAATTGCACAAATTATGTCCTGGATAGAGCTTACGAAATATTAACTTGACTGAACCTGGTGTGTATATGAGTTTAAAGAAACTGGAAATAAAGATAACATCCTTGGTACTATACAAATACATCTAATTAGCTCGAATGACAAATAAAATAAAAATTCTGTATATATATAGTCATAAAATAAACACGACAATAAAATTACCGTTTTCAGTATTGGAATAAACATGGCAAAATGATGTGAGCAGAAACAGGTATCAGAAGAACATGACAACATGATGTGAGCAGAAACAGGTATCAGAAGAACTTACAGGATCTATCTGCATTCTGAAGTGCCTGTCTACAATAATTTTAGCCACTGCCTGAAGGCATCAAAAAAAAAAAAACCTCAACATACCAATTGTAAACAATAACATAGATATAGAGATTCACTTTTCACAACAGTTCACAATTCAATTATTTGGTCAACTCTAATGATTCACCAGACATGAAAAATCAGTTAGTTACAAGATTGAAAAACCTGCAAAGTTTCACCTTCATCTCAGTCTGTGTTAGATAAGGTTGCCCATCAGGGTCTCGTGAAAGAAGAACCTTCCGCCCCTTTGTCTCTCCAGCATCTAACCATTCCTTGCTCACATCAGGATTACTCCACATTTCTTCTATGTCCTCAGGCTCAGCACAGTCATCCCAGTACTTGAAGGTGACTCCCATCACGTTAGTTAATGCTATATGGCCTTCAAAGGGGTTTGTCCTTCTTCAGTCAAAAATAAATCATGATGGAAGTACCTTCCCACAAGAGCTGCTTCAAAATCATCTAAAGGTTAGGATGGTTATCTTGAAAAGAA